>CAUYPK010053938.1:0-30373 GCA_963574355.1 Loris lydekkerianus | reverse complement strand
TAACTGAAGATCCCATTCATAAACAGCTGGCCGAGATGTCAGAAATCAAATTCAGAATTTGGATTGCAAATAAGATTAAGAGAATGGAGGAAAATTTGCAATTAGAAATTCGAGGAGCCATTCAAAATTTGTCTCAAGAATTTAACAAATTTAAAGACAAAACCACCAACGATTTTGACACACTAAAGAAAGAATTTGCAGTCCTCAAAGATCTGAAAAATACAGTAGAAGCCCTCAGTAACAGAGTGGAGCAAGAAGAAGAAAGGATTTCTGACATTGAAGAAAAAGCCTTTGAATGTTCCCAAATTCTCACAGAGAAAGAGAAATGGAGAGCAAAAACAGATCATTCTTTCAGAGAGCTCTGGGATAATTCAAAGAAGGCTAATATCCACTTCATTGGAATCCCTGAAAGTGATGAAGTGGCCTCACAAGGCACAGAGGCCCTTCTCCATGAAACTATGAAAGAGAATTTTCCAGACATGCCAAGAGATTCTGAAATTCAGATAGCAGACAGTTTCAGAAACCCAGCATGACTCAATCCCAATAAGACATCCCCCAGGCATATCATAATTAACTTCACTAAAGTTAATATGAAGGAGAAAATTCTGAAAGCAGCCAGACATAAGAAATCCATTACCTATGAAGGGAAGAATATTAGAATGACTATCGATATCTCTGATGAAACTTTTCAAGCCAGAAGAGGGTGGTCATCAACTTTTAATCTCCTAAAGCAAAATAACTTTCAACCCCAGATCCTGTATCCAGCTAAACTGAGTTTCATTTATGATGAAGAAACTGAATACTTTAATGACATTCATATGTTAAAGATATTTGCCATGACCAAACCAGCTCCTATGGATATTCTCAGACCTGTCCTTCATAATGACCAACCCAATCCTCAACCATAAAAGTAAACTCACTCAGAACCATTGGATCAAACTCCAACTTCCACAGTGGTGAAAGGATTAAAAATGTTCACTGGACTTTTGAACCAGACTTATCAATATTCTCCATTAATGTGAATGGCATAAACTGTCCTCTAAAGAAGCACAGGTTAGCTGACTGAATACAAAAACTCAGGCCAGATATTTGCTGCATACAAGAGTCACATCTTACCTTAAAAGATATAGACTTAGTGAAAGGATGGTTGTCCATATTTCAGGCAAATGGTAATCAGAAATAACCAGGTGTTGCAATTTAGTTGCAGATACAAAAGGCTTTAAACCAACAAAAGTAAAGAAGGATAAGAATGGTCACTTCATATCTGTTAAGGGTAATACTCAATATGATGATATTTCAATCATTAATATCTATGCAACCAACCAGAATGCACCTCAATTTATAACAGAAACTCTAACAGACATGAGCCACTTGAGTTCCTCCAGCTCCATAATAGTTGGAGATTACAACACTCCTTTGGCAGTATTGGATCAATCCTTGAATAAGAAGCTGAGCAAAGAAATTTTAGATTTAAACCTAACCATCTAACATTTGGATTTAGCAGACATCTATAGAACATTTCATCCCAACAAAACCAAATACACATACTTCTCATCAGCCCACGGACCATACTCCAAAATCGATCACATCTTGGGTCACAAATCTAACCTAAGTAAATTTAAAGGAATAGAAATTATTCCTTGCATCTTCTCAGACCACCATGGAATAAAAGTTGAACTCAGTAACAACAGGAATCTGCATACTCATACAAAAACATGGAAGTTAAATAACCTTATGCTGAATGATAGCTGGGTCAGAGGTGAGATTAAGAAGGAAATGGCCAAATTTTTTGAATAAAACAACAATCAAGACACGAATTATCAGAACCTCTGGGATACTGCAAACGCAGTCCTAAGAGGGAAATTTACAGCACTGCAAACATTCCTCAAGAGAACAGAAAGAGAGGAAGTTAACAACTTAATGGTACATCTCAAGCAACTGGAAAAGAAAGAACATTCCAACCCCAAACCCATTAGAAAAAAAGAAATAACCAAAATAAGAGCAGAATTAAATGAAATTGAAAACAAAAGAATTATACAACAGATCAATAAATCAAAAAGTTGGTTTTCTGAAAAGGTCAATAAAATAGATAAACCTTTGGCTAACCTAACCAGAAAAAAAAAGAGCAAACTCTCTAATCTCATCAATCAGAAACGGCAAAGAAGAAATAACAACAGACTCCTCAGAAATTCAAAAAATCCATAATGAATATTACAAGAAACTTTATTCTCAGAAATATGAATATCTGAAGGAAATTGACCAATACTCAGAAGCACATCACCTTCCAAGACTTAGCCAGAATCAAGTAGAAATGTTGAACAGCCCATATCAAGTTCTGAAATAGGAACAACCATCCAAAATTTCCCTAAAAAGAAAAGCCTGAGACCAGATGGCTTCACATCAGAATTCTACCAAACCTTTAAAGAGGAACTAATACCTTATTACTCAACCTGTTCCAAAATATAGAAAAAGAAAGAAGACTACCCAACATGTTCTATGAAGCAAACACCACCCTGATCACCAAACTAGGAAAAGACCCAACAAGGAAAGAAAATTATAGACCAATATCACTAATGAATATAGATGCAAAAATATTCAACAAGAGCCTAACAAACAGAATCCAGCAACACATCAAACAATTTATACATCATGACCAAGTCGGTTTTATCCCAGGGTCTCAAGGCTGGTTTAACATATGTAAATCTATAAGTATAATTCAGCACATAAACAAATTAAAAACCAAAGACCATATGATTCTCTGATTTGATGCAGAAAAAGCTTTTGATAATATCCAGCATCCCTTCATGATCAGAACACTTAAGAAAATTGGTATAAAAGGGACATTTCTTAAACTGATAAAGGCCCTTTACAGCGAACCCACAGCCAATATCGTATTGAATGGAGTTAAATTGAAATCATTTCCACTTAGATCAGGAACCAGGCAAGGTTGCCCATTGTCTCCACTGCTCTTTAACATTGTAATGAAAGTTTTAGCCACCACAATTAGGGAAGAAAAGGCAATCAAGGGTATCCATATAGGGTCAGAAGAGATTAAACTTTCACTCTTCACAGATGATATGATTATATATCTGGGAAACACCAGGGATTCTACTACAAAACTCTTAGAAGTGATCAAGGAATACAGAAGCGTCTCAGGTTACAAAATCAACATTCATAAATCAGTAGCCTTTACATATACCAACAATAGTCAAGCTGAAAAAACAGTTAAGGACTCTATTTCATTCACAGTAGTGCCAAAGAAGATGAAATACTTGGGAGTTTATCTAACAAAGGATGTGAAAAATCTCTATAAAGAGAACTATGAAACTCTAAGAAAAGAAATAGCTGAAAATGTTAACAAATAGAAAAACATACCATGCTCATAAGCTGGGAATAATCAACATTGTTAAAATGTCCATACTACCCAAAGCACTATACAACTTTAATTCAATCCCTATTAAAGATCCACTGTGATACTTTAAAGATCTTGAAAAAATAATACCTCGTTTTATATGGAATCAGAAAAAACTTTGAATAGCCAAGACATTACTCAGAAATAAAAGCAAAGCAGGAGGATTATTCTACTGGACCTCAGACTATACTATAAATCGATAGTGATCAAAACAGCATGGTACTGGCACAAAACAGAGAGGTAGATGTATGGAACAGAATAGAGAACCAAGAGATGAACCCAACTACTTACCATTATTTGATCTTTGACAAGCCAATTAAAAACATTCAGTGGGGAAAAGATTCCCTATTTAACAAATGGTGCTGGGTGAAGTGGCTGGTGACCTGTAGAAGACTGAAACTGGACCCACACCTTTCACCATTAACTAAGACAGACTCTTACTGGATAAAAGATTTAAACTTAAGACATGAAACTATAAAAATACTAGAAGAAAGTGCAGGGAAAATGCTTGAAGGAATCGGCCTGGGTAAATATTTTATGAGGAGGTCTCCCCATTGCTCCCCAAGCAATTGAAGCAACACCAAAAATACATTACTATGACCTGATAAACTAAAAAGCTTCTGGACAGCCAAGAACACAGTAAATAAAGCAAGCAGACAGCCCTCAGAATGGGAGAAGATATTTGCAGGTTATGTCTCTGACAAAGGTTTAATAACCAGAATCCACAGAGAACTCAAACGTATTAGAACAAGTGATCCCATCTCAGGCTGGGCAAGGGGCTTGAAGAGAAACTTCTCTGAAGAAGATAGGTGCACAGCCTACAGACATATAAAAAAATGCTCATCATCCTTAATCATCAGAGAAATGAAAATCAAAACTACTTTGGGATATTATCTAACTCCAGTAAGATTAGCCCACATGACAAAATCCCAAAACCAGAGATGTTGGCATGAATGTGGAGAAAAGGGAACACTCATACACTGCTGGTGGGAATGCACACTAATACATTCCTTTTGGAAAGAGGTTTGGAGAACATTTAGGGATCTAAAAATAGACCTGACATTCAATCCTACAATTCCTCTACTAGGTATATATCCAGAAGACAAAAGCACATTATAACAAAGATATTGATACCAGATTGTTTATTGCAGCCCATTTCATAATTGCTAAATCATGGAAGAAGCCCAAGTGCCCATCAACCTACGAATGGATTAATAAATTGTGGTATATGTATACCATGAAATATCATGCAGCCTTAAAGAAAGATGGAGACTTTACCTCTTTCATGTTGACATGGATAGAGCTGGAACATATTCTTCTTAGCAAAGTTTCTCAAGAATGGACTAAAAATTATCCAATGTACTCAGCTCTACTATGAAACCAATTTATAAGCACCCACACTTTCATATGAAAGCTATAATCCAACTATAACCCAAGAAGAAGGGGAGGAGGGAGGGAGGGTAATTGGTGGGGCCACACCTATTGTGCATTTTACAAGGGTACAAGTTAAATGTACTAAGTGTAGAATGTAAATGTCTTAACATAATAACTAAAAAAATATGGTGAAGGCTATGTTAACCAGTTTGATGGAAGCATTTCAAATTGTATATAAAACCAGCACATTGCACCCCATAATTTCAATAATGTACACAGCTATGATTTACTTAAAAAAAAAAGAAAGAAAGCAGCTGTGCCCTCAGCATAGGCACATTACTGCAGGCCAGAGTTTCTGCTTAAACCAGGTTCACCAAGAGAAGTAAGGGCTGCCAGTGGAACAACAGGGAAAATGGAGGATAAAACAAGTCAGGAAAAGATTGTGACTATAATCACGTGGTGAAATCAAATGAAGCTAGTAACTTTCTTGAACGAGTTGAAATGATTTTATAACTTGAATTCCATCTACTGTCACTCTCTAAGCCAGAAAGTAATTTTCTTGTTTACTGGGTTGATTATGTTGTCCCAGTTGAGGTGGCCTAGGGAAATACAAGTTACATGTTATTTGTAAATTAAAAGTAGTTCATTAATTTTTAAAAAAAGTAATTCATTATAGTTAGTTGCAGAGTTGATAAAAGTTATAAAAATTTGGGTTTTATTATTACTATTATTATTATCATTACTTATAGTCTCTTAATGGTGATAGTTTATTATGGTAGGAATCTGATGTTAAGATAAGTTGTATAATAGTCAATGAAATAAAGACAGACAATGGAAATCAATGAAAATCCCCTTTCAAATAATCTGGGTAAATATTTGCCTGTACGTTCTACCTTGAAGTTTGACCAGAATGTTCTTAAATAAGTAGTTCTGGGAGTCTTTGTACAGTTTGCTTTTTGCTTTTAGATTTTATTTAATATCAAGGGATATTCTTATCATTTGCATATCAAGAGCATTTTATTTTATTTTTGAATAGGAAACAGCTTTCATAATCAGAAGAACCTCATGGCACATATTCAGTTAGAACTCCACTAACAAAAATTTCCTTATTATTTTACTTCCTTGAACAAAGATCATGACTCCTTTATAGATCTTCAAAGAGCAGCGTGACCTCTTTTTAATATATGTTATTAGTTTCCTTTTCAAATAACATTTTGAAGTTTGGTAACTTGTGAGTCCCAGGACCATTTGAATGTCACGAGGCCTTTCCTCCCCTGTGGACCACAAAGCAGCCCTTAGAGAGGGCGGGGTTATGATTTGCCCTCATATCAAAGGGAACCAAGCAATTGATGTGGGAACACTGAGGTGTGGTAGTTGCCTACCTTCTGGTTGGTAGCTTTCTTATTTCTTCCTTTAATAAATGACAAAATTCAGAATTTTGAATTTTCATGTCTCCCTTTCCTCCCTTTTCCCGGCAAACATCTTAAAGTCAAAATGATTGCAAAATTGTGAACAGGAAGCTGTATTTAACTACTTATTGCCCCATACAATGATATCATTGAGTAATGTTAAAAAGTGCTTATTAATGCCCCTTTCTATGATTCATTATTTAAAGATTAAAGTTTTACAAATGAAATCAAGGCTTTGTAAGGCCATTATGGCCAATATATGGGAGCACAACCATCTGCTCAACTCTGTAAGATTTCAGGAACATTTAGGTGACATGTTTTAGGAAAGCCCTGCTGGTGATGGCCATGACAGAGGCTTTCACTGATGCCTCCTACTAAACTAAATTTACTGTGTTTTATGGCCCAGAAAATTATCCTACTCAGGGAAACTGGTTTTGTAAATGCTATAGAAATTAAAAAAACAATTCCCAATGCAAATGTTGTATACAATGCAAATACACTCAGTAAAACCCAAGACTAGTCCATCCCAAGAAACCTGCAAGATGTGCTTAAATAACCATTTACTACTCCGCTCAAAAGCATTGGAGCAAATTGCTTGAAGCCAAAGGAGTTGTAGAATGGAAAATTTTGCAGAAAAGAAGGGTACTTTCAAAAAGTATTTTATTTCAGAACACTTTAGCATAAAGTCAGAAAAATTAAATAGTGATAGAGCATCTGCCATTTTGTGATCTTAATTATTCACATATTTAGTCAATATTTTAATGTAATATTTTAATGCAATATTTAGAAACATGTTTTTTAATGAGTGGGGTAGTAGCAATACAGGGCAATGCTTATAAGTACTTAGATCCCCCTGACACTGCTTTAAATGACTCCCATATATTTACCTATTTCCTCTTCAAAACAACCTTTGGAGATAGAGGCTATTTTTTATCCCTATTTTATCTGTGTGGAAACTGGGGCCTAGAGAAGTTCATTTAGGACCCTGCTCAAAGTCAGGAAATTATTCAAGGCAAAGTGGAGTCCTTCTGGCTGGGGAGTGTGTGGTGCTTACCAGTAGTCTGTGGGGCTCATCTATTCATTTTACAAGGAGCTACTGGGTGTCCAACCTGGGCTCACAGTCTAGAGTGTGGTGAAAATAGATGCTGAACAAGTATATAAATACATGTTAGGGTATTGTAACTGTGATGGAGAGAAATAATATGGTCAAGGGATAGAGCATGAAGGGGAGAATGTTATTTTATAAAAGGTTGTCAGGGATGGCCTCACTGATAAGCTGAGATTTGTGTCAAGACTTGAATGAGGGAGCAAACCATGTGCTATTTGGCAGAAGAGTAAGTACAGAGACAGAGGGACCTGCTGGGAGATAGGCTTACGGAGCAGCAGGAAGCCACAGTGACTAGAGTACAGTGAGCAAGACGACAGAAAGTGAGGTGTTGGGCCAGGCCAACTGGCTATAGTAGTATATTGTACTTGGTAAGTGCACCCTTTACAAATATCTTTAAAGCAGCATCATCAAGACAGTAAGAATGATGTATACATCTTTTAAGATTATTGTGATCATTTGGTTGACTCAGTTGTGAAGACTTCCTCTGTCACAAGAGGATTAAAAGTGTGAATCTTTTTTTTTTTTTTTTTTTTTTAACAGAAAATGATTTACTAGGGTGAATTTAAGTTTTGAGGCATTTGAGATTAAATGAATTTTGCTCTGGGAAATAGTTCAGGGATGACCAACCATCCTAATTTGCTTAAGACTGTTCTGATTTTAGCACTTAAAGAGTTGGGAAACTCTTCAGTCCAGTACAAAATGGGATGATTGGACACCATCTAACGGAATTTTAAATTATTTTGTAGGAAATGGTTACTAATGGGAGTGAAATGGTGACACACCATCTGGGCTCCTGCATTGCCCCGATTCACTTGTTGAGTGTAGTTATGTCTTTTATTCCATAGATAAGTGATAAAGTAGAGATAAAACAGATATTTGAAAGTCTCCTTTTAAGTTTATAAAAAACAATATTTAAGCTTCTTTTTCTATTGTCAAAGCTTGAAATACTTAGCACTAAACATGCATATGATAAGCAAACCATAGCCAAGTATAATCTCAGATCATTCTAAAAAAAAGAGACATATTTCTGGCCACATTCTCCAACTGTAGTACAATAAAGCTTAAAAAGAGGAAAATGAAGGTAACAACTTATGTTTTAACAGGTTAAAAAAAAAAACAGGAGAATATATCAGTTCTACAAAGGCATTTTCTCCAATTCAAAACTATTCCTGAAGTTTAAAAAATGAACTGTGGGTACTTGCAAACTTCCATAGCAAACTAACTAGCATTTGTTAAAAACCAATACAAAACAAACTAGATTGCCTTATAGTAAATTTGGGTGTTGTATCTGTTGGGACTCAAAGCAGCTGCTTGTTTCCTAAAATGTCAGTTTCAGGCAGTTTCCTACATCCTTGGTTCTTTGTCAGCTCAAGGCCAAAGAATGGTCAGACCCACCAAAGCAAGGCAAGTATGAAACAGAATTTATTGAGGGAGGGAAAGAAAGGTTTACAGAGTAAGAAGGTTTACAGAGCAAGAATATTCACCATAGACAGTGACAGGCACCATTGTCCCATCAAAGAAAAGGCTTTGAATATGACTAGGAGTTGGTTTTGTTTTATACTGCCTGGGTTGGGCCTACTTGGTGATTCAGGAGTCACCTTGGAACCAGTCATACTGCACAGCTGTGGACCTCCCACGAGCCATGGTGGGGGGTGGGGGTGGGAGATGTGGACCACAATATAGCTTTAGCCTAAGGACATGATAACTGGCCTTAAGTCTATTCTAGGCCACCTTCAAGACTCTATTGTACCTGCTGGTAGGCCCACAGGTTAGAGAGTCCCTACATCCTTTGCAGTTGGCATGCTAAGTTCTTTTCGTTAGGTTGGTAGGGTGTTCCCTCTTCTTCAATGTGTACAATCACCGCAGAGAGGATGAAGGTGGTGGGTACCAAGATGCCAAGATGGGCATCTTGGAGTCTGGGGTTCCTGCCCTTGTCTTCCTTCCCCAAGAGAGCCAGATTTCTAGTTATCTACCTAAGATATCCAAATAATAAACTATAACTAGAATTAACCTGTATGCTATAAATAATTTCTTATATGAAAAATGTTAATGATATAATGGTAGGTGAAAAAACTAGGAAATGAATATGAATTTCACTGTGTTAAAGATTAAGAATAAAAAAAGAAACAAATAAACCCCCCCTAAATTATTTAAAGACACTGGATGAAGGCATGTTAATGTTTTAGCAACTGTTACTTATGTGTGCATTTGTGGGGAATGTTTTTGCTTTTTGAAACTTACATTTTTAAAATATATTCTGTAATGTGCCCCTTTTGTGTTTAAAAGATCAAGTTAAAAAAACAAATTTAAGTAATATCTTTTTTTTTTTTTTCTGAAAATACTGCTAAGGACATAAGAATTATCAAATTGTAGATGAAAAATATACTCCTGCCCCAAATGGTCAAGGCAAATGCTTCAAACATGGAAGTGATGGAAACACATTTTATATTCTGATATAAAATTGGCATAGAGGAAAGAAAACATCACATTAGTCAAACAAAACAATGAATGTGGAGAATAAATCTGGACATTGAAAGTTATTTCAGTCTCCCTTTTGAAGGAGTGAGCACAGCAAGTAAAGGAAGAAGGAACTGAGAAGAGCCACCATAGCATAGTCCGGAGAGAAACTGAACAGGTCACCTCCTGGTGTGTGAAAGGGATTCGCCTCAGGAGGCTGGGTTTGGAGTTGGCCAGAGGCCATAATTCAATGCTCTTAAATGACCCCTTTCTTTCTTTAAATTGTTTGTAGCTGTATTTACTTACAGAAAAAGGTTTGGAGTGATACTGGTCCTTAACTCCAGCATTATACTTCCTCTTTCTCTGCCTTTCCTTTGTTCTTTACCGAAATGGAATTTTCTCCCTGAAACATTGTAAAAATAAATAACGATCATTGATCATTGATATTTTTAACACAATTTCATGTTAACTGATGTGAATTCTCCTGATACCTTAAGAAATGGGATTGACTTAGTATTAGTTGAGCTTTTTAAAGATGCATAACCTATAGTGAGGTAAACATCTTGCACAACTGAAATGTGATGAAGCAAGACTTACAAGTCCCACTAAGGCCCTTGGCCCCTAAGATGGTTCTATTTCCTCTAGTACACTGTCTTGGTGTTGGGATTCCTAAAGGTCTAAGAAAGAAAATGCAAGGCTGTTTTATTTATTAATTATTTTTTTGAAAATAAAACAGAGCAAATACCCTCATTGATAGAATCAGATTACTAACCTGCCCAGGAAGGATCAAGTACATGTCCCCCCCTCCTGCCCAGATAGAACTGACCTGCCCAGGAAGAATCCAGTTCCACCCAGGAAATAATGACCAACTCCTGCCTCTCTCCCTTTAAAAACCCATCCGCCATAGGCCCCATGTGAATTCTTGCCTGGGCAGGGATTTCACCCCACCTGCACCTGGGTGGAATAAAAACTACATTGATCACACAGAACCTGGATTCCCTTTTACTTTCGCTTTGTGCTTCTGTCTCAGAATAATCTTTCATCCTTGGGTTCGTAACCTCTCACACGTAGCATGTACATACATTTGGCAATTTAAAAAAGTAGACTACCTGTCTTGATAGTTAATAGACATTGAGGACTTGCCTCTAATTCAGATTGGGAAAAGGTGCTTACTTGGACTATTTTGGGGATTTACAGGTAATTTTGAAGTTTCAATATTATTTCAAACCTTTTAGGACATAAATCTTTTTCTTGAATGATGCTACATCCTTCTTTTGGTTTTCATTCATTCATTAAAAAGCAAATGCCAAGTATTGTATTATACTAGCTGCCTTTCAAATCAATAGTAAACAGTCAAATGAAAGTGCATCCCCCCCCCTTTGTTTTCCCAAAGGAAAGAAAAGTTGTAATCTTATAAAATATTCTACATAATTCTACATAATTTGAGTCCTCGGTTTAACATTGTCATTTTATGCCTTATGCTTACACCTGCATTTTAAGAAATGCAAACCAGTATGCGTTTCCTGGTATGTCTCTGGGGATATGCTTTTTATTCTTTTGTTATTTTGCATTAATTTAGAACTCCTTCTCAGGGTAGTTTGTGCTGTCATAATTTGTGTCTTTAAGTCATGACAATGATATGCAGAAGAAGAATGCTTCTGTCAATGCCTAGGACATTATTTAAAAGAGATAATTACAATAATTCATTATGTGAATCTCCATAGCACCTTCCTAAAAAGCCAGGGAGAGGCATTTTAGATGATTTCCTTCTCAGCAGCTTGCAGAAAAGGAAAGACTTGTAATCTGCTTCCATCCCACATCCCAGATGCAGATTAAACACGATGGAGTGACTAGTAATCCTTGACTCAATGATGACAAGGAAAATGTTTCCTGCCCAGGATGACTTCCATGGCTTCAAGAGCTGTCACTGAGTTTGTCCTGGGCGTGAACAAGAACATCTTCATCCTTGGGGAGCCATCTTGTTCCTTCCTATCACCAGTTTTCTCTTCAAGAAGCAACTAATGCACTGAAGAGAGATGACTTGCAGAATATGGTCAAAAAGCAGCTGAAATTTTATCTCCCTCTATGCTTTCAAATGTAGTCTGTGCATTCGGTCTTTGTCATTCCTGCATGATAAGTTAGGGAAACTCCGTGATGCTTCTGGTCACTCATGGGTGATACAGTTTTCTGGCCACCATAGGGTTGTAGAAAACTGCCTCAGTTTAGTAATTTAATTATCAGTAGAATGCATTTGTAAAAACTTTGATTTTGTGTTAAAACAGATTTTTTATTTCCTATCTGGCAGCTTGAATCTGCTATAAGTGGGAAGCCAGAAGTTGAAGTGGGAATGGAAGAGATTTATTACTTAACCTTCTTCTCCTTCTACTCTTCCTTCTCCAACTCACCAACTGGGGGAAGGGAGGGAAGGAGGTAGGAAAGTAGCAAAGATAATAGCTCACATCTCCTAGTAGGGTGATCTAGCATCTTGGCAGGCGTTTCCAGCTGACAACTTGACAGATGTTTACAGCTGACTCCTTTGTGGGGGCTTTTGTGAATTTTCTACACTTCTCTGCAAGACTTCACGCAGAGGTCAGCTTGTTTTTTGCTGTACGATCACTAAATGTGTCTTCCTGTAGTAGCAAGTGATCCCCTTCTCACTTCGTGGTATATACCATGAATTTTATCCAGCACCTGATGAATGTATGATAATCAATAGAGAACAATGAAACAGTACCTTAAATTGAGTGGGTTCATCAATCTAAGGAAAGAATTTATACTGATAGGAATTATGGGGTAGAAGAAAGCGCAGATCAACAGAATGATACGTTAATACTGATATTGCAAGTAAACGGGAACGTAAATGATGGGACTGAAGTTACCTATGGGGGGGAGGGATGAAGACAAAAAAAGAAATGAGAAAGAAGAGCATAAAGATAGAAGTTAGATTGCCAAATGAAAGAGAATGTATTAAGGATTGTCTGTCAATCAGAAACTGTTGAAATGTAAAATAGGAAGTTATATCAGCATGTTGCCTTTGTGATTAGGGAGAAAGTAATCTCACAACATATGATCCGTCAGGATTGAAGACCACAAAGTGTCTTTGCCAAAATGCTTCTAAGAATTTAGGCAGTCAATAAAATAGGGAGGAAAGCAATCAATGGACATCATTATTCTTTCTAAGAGAAGCCTTATATGCTTCTTTTAAAAGAGTGGAAGTGTGTTATAAACAGAAATTAAATGGTTGAAAACAGGTTTAATTTAAAGGCAATAAGACCATTAATATGCTTGTTAAATACCATTTGGCTATTAGAAACCTGTTTAATGAGATTTACTAACCACTAAAACCACCATGCTTATGTGCTAAGTAGCCTTTAAATATGCACGTTTTGGAAATTTGTTTACTATGGAAAATGCAGTTAAACTTTACCAAGAGAAAAGCTACAAATAATAATGAGAATATTTGTTGAGTGTTTAGAACATACTGGCCACTACTCTAAAGTCTCCCTGAGCATCATCTCCTGCAGTACTCTCAAGGTCAGTGTCACACCCTCCCCCCCTCACATAGTTGGGGGAACGGAGGCCTGGACAGTGTAATTCACTTGCCTAAGGCTACACAGCTGGGCAGTGGTGTGAAGCTGGAACTCAGGCAGTCTGACTCCAGAGCCCATGTTCCTAACCAGCGAGTTACCCAATGGAATCTGTCATGAAAAATGTACAGCAGGCTTAGGGCCATCTATTAGTGACAGCCTTGCCAGCAGAGGCTGGCGATCTGATTTTCAGCCTAGACCTCCATGTGGTCTTTGTCACTCTGGTGGTAGAAGTCAGATGATCTCTTGCAGAAAGTGCAGTGAGAGAGTCACCTGTCACAGGCCCTTGCTTTCACTCCTGCACAGTTTCAGCCAGATCAAGGACTGCAGACAGGAAGCAGGACTCCTGAAGTTCTGACCCTCCTAGCTCTTTCTTTGTCTCAGGTTTTTAATTCTTTCATCACCTGCGGTCTCTCAGATCTACTTTCTCTTTGTTCACTACCCAAAGCTCTCTTTCTCATCACCCTGCATCACCTCATTTTGTAGCTTCTATTTTGCGGTGGCCTGGGGTGCAGGCGGGCAATGAGGTAGGGAAGAGTTTTTCTCAAAGAATCACTCATTCCTGAGAGCAAAGGGTGTTTGCAGAAGTCCAAGTGAGTAAATCACGAGCCCTGGAATGTTCTGCATCTGCAGTATTGGTTAACATTTTTGGGGGGCAAATAGTGAATGATGAAAGCTTATAAAAACTACCAACTCTGTAAAGGAATGTTGTGCTTTCATAATTATTGCTTGTCAAAACTGCACTTAATAAACACAGCTCGTAGCAGGATTTTATTCTTTGCCACACAGTTAATAATTAATCCTCTAAACTTATTGTCTACTGCTAATAAACACATACCAAGCTTATTACTCTCTCTAGATTCTTGCTCAATATGTCAATTTGTTTTTTTATTATTTTATTCTTATTTTCTCAAATTTTTAGAAATTGAAATTAATATTATTGCATAGTGCTTCTAAAAACTATTTTTTCCCTAATGTGTGTCTACTAATAGAAGTTTTTAATAGTATAAGAATGTCATAATCATCTCTTTATTTTTTATTTGGCTATTTGGATTATGCCCTTGGGTGAAGAGCTGTATCTTTTGTACCTCAACACAGTGCCAACCACATTGGTACCTTTTATAAATAAATAAGGACCTAAGTAATAGCATATATGGACTCCTATTAGCCTTACCTCTGAACTTACACTTCCAAGGAAATGATTAAGCATACATACTAGACTATGTGGGAGTCAAAAGTCTGGAGAAAATATAACAGGACCTTTATGTAAGATACTCAACTAGACATATTCAGCTAAAATGAAACAGTATTCTAGAAATAGTTTATAGTGGATGACACCAGTAAGCTAGACCAGATGGATGGCACATAAGACGGTGTCCTGTGTTAGAGATTGTGTAGTAGATGTAGATAAATTGGTCACCCATTCCATCGCCTAATATTGAAGTGTAAAGGAAGTTCTTTGCATCTATTCTATGTTTTCTTTGATGTAGCTTAAGTCTGTTACTTCTGGACTACTTGCCTGGGAGGTAACAACAACTGATTCTTAGAAGAGCCTCGCCATTGGCCAGAGGACTCTTATGAAGTCAAGTTAGGCTCTTTTTCTAAGCTGAACACTCTTGTCATGCATCATTTCTAGTGGGCTTGTTTGCCACATGTATGAATAATATGGCACGCTGCACGTGACATAATCTTTGCATAGGAGGTATATGGGTAATGGCCATGTTGCCTATATTTTCTGTCACTTGCAATGTAGTGACTTAATAAGATTTTACAATCTGGCTTTCAAGTTCCCTATTTTCAGAAAGCCACAGTAGATGATGTTAAAGAATTGAAAGAATGGTGGTGATGGAACTGAAACAGCTATGTTAAAGAGGGGAGTGATAGTTTCTTTTTTACAGTGGAAGCTGATGCATATTTTTAGTACATCTGGTTGGTTACCAGCCCACAAGTTTTAGGTGTACTTTTATAGCTGTCTTGTCCAATAAGAGAGCCACTAGCATTATGGCTATTTTAAGTTTGAATTAATTGATAGTCAATAAAATAAAAAATGCAATTCTTCATTCATGGTAGCCACATTTTATGTACTCAGCAGCTACATAAGGCTAATGGCTACCATATTGGATGGTGTGGAACATTTCCAACATCACAGAAAATTCTAATGGACTTTAGTGGTTTTAGGTTTGAGAAACACTGACCTCCTACCTTCATACTTGTAGTGACACAGAAAAGTTCCTTTTGAAAATCCCACCAATTTAAGACCATATACTTAGGTTAAAAGAATATTGGAGCTGGGGAAATAATTTTTACCACTCCCCCCCACATATTCTCAACAGCAGAATAAGACTTAACACAAGAGGGATTCAGGGAGCCTCTCTCTGGTCTCAGAAAATAATCATCTTTACCCACATGGTTGTTTATCCATATGATGTTTCTCTCACTATGAATTAGGAAAAGCCATTGAGTTTTTACTTTTCTTGCCTTATATTTTCATCATTTATTTTGTGATAAAGTAATTCCTCAAATTTTATTAGAGAACATTTCCAACGTCTTTATAAGGTAGATTGCTGTTATTCATAACACAATTGAACCAAGTTGCATGTCCTAATATTCATTTCTATGGTTTGAAACTCTTTCCTATTTCTTCATAATCTTTTAAATGCATCAAATAGTAGAGTTTTGTGGATTCTAAGGTAGCATTACATTAACAGAGAATGTTAATACTGTTCTTGCTTTAGTGTTCCTATATACATGTATTAATTTCAATGTTTTGCTGTAAATGAAAGAGTCAAAATTGTTTATAGAGGGTTTTCTTTTTCTCGTATTAGTGACATGGCATACATTAGCAGCCTCTGTAGTAATCATGATACTAAGATGAAGATTTCATATTGATAATTAGAAGGAAAAAATGTAAGCAATTGCTTGTCAAGTGAAACATTTTGCTTTCTTGTTCCATCTTGGCCTCTAATGATCATCCCTGAATAATTAGTAGATTATTTAGACCTGAACACGTTCCTATTACTAAAAAGTAGGTAAAAAAATAGGTAAAAAAAGCCTACTCATGATTAACTTATTTTTCTCAAAGATAATATTTAAGAGGGAGGAATTGGGAAGGGATACGAATTTTTGATGTGGCTTTAAGGCTCAAGATTTTGACATTTAAAATCAAGATGAAAATACAGCTGCATTAATTTGACTCGTATTCATCTCCATCTCTCTGCCTAGCTGGTCCAGAGGTCTGTTTCCTTTCTTATTCACTCAGGCTGATGAACCCATTGGGACAAACATCAGGGGTTTATTTAAATACTTTAACATTTTTCTCTGCAAAATGTGGTTCTTCTTCAGATCCTCAGCTACTTGGGAGAACTGTTTATCTGGCTAAAACATCGCTGCCTCCGGGAATCCAGTGGGGTGAAAAGATGAAATGGCCAAGGGCAGCAGCCTTGTGCATTACATTATCACCTGTCACTATGTCTTACATTCTCCGTAAGAACAAGATGGCCCTCCCCGCTCAGGTCAAGACCTTGAACACCAGCCAGATGCCCAGCAGCTTGTTTGACCTCATTAAAATTGAACGATCATGTTAATGTTTGAGTCTGAGGCCAAACCTCTTAGAGCTGTTTAAAATTTCTGAGAATATTATCATAGGAGATTTGGTTTGTGATCTTTCCTTAGTATTTTCTAGCAGGTCAGTCTAAATGGAAATAGACCAAGAGGGAATTAGATCTGGAAATTAGGCTTAAAAGCAAAACATGTGCTATAAAAAACACAGCCAACACATGGCTACTTATCTTTATTTTTTGCTTCCAAACAACTCACGTTGTAAAAACCTGGAAAACACTGTAGAACCTCCATAGGTGACCACCTCCCTACACTGACCACTTCCTTAAATTGACCTAATTTTTATAGATGTGACGTGTACCACATGTACTCAATGGAAGTTCTTCATGTTGTTCAGTTTGTTACAATCCTTTAGGTGGTCAATTTACAAAGGTTCTGCTATATTATACTAAAAAATTATAGTTAGATAAAAACTTATAGATAAAACTTGTAGACAACAAAAGTATTGCAATGGTTGGCCAGAGATGCAAATAATTACAAATGGTGCTTATTTTCAGGGGATAGAGAATTTTGGGTCCTGACAGTATCTACCTCATAGTATACTAACTCACAGTCCTGACCTCTGCTTCCATGCCTATCCTGCTAAAGATCAAAACAGTGAATTTAGACCACATAGGAAGTGTAGCACAGGACAACAGTGCAATTTCTAGTGGCTTCGTCTCGCTCAGGTGGGATTGGTAGCTGATCAGATTTGGAGGCTGTAGATTTTCTTCAACATACCTCCACCTATGAGGGATACATTTTTTACTTTCAGTTTAATTATTGACTGCCAAAGGGTGTGTTCCACCATTGCTTGGGCTCCAGTGAACTTCCCTGCACAGTGGTTCTGTCAAGTTGCTACAAATGCCTCCACTAATTGGTGTCTTGCCCTGTTGTCCTCATGCTGAGTTCAGCATGAAGCTGGTCTCTCTCAAAGAACAGGCTGAGTTTGATGAAAGCCTTGCAACAGCACACAGCACAGATGTGCAGTGCCTCAGTGTGTTTGTTCAATTAGCACAGACACTTTTCAAATGCAGATAACACAAGTGACCACATTTCATTGTTATTTCAGCTCTCACAGAATGATGTTTTCAGCACTTGTGCTCTGCCGATTTTGGTACTAATCACTCTTTCTTAAAACGACCATCAGCCATAGAGGTAGTCAGACAACTGAAAATGAATCCCCACCTTTCACTGCCTGCTGGCTTCTTAAGCTCATAATGGGGTCTTTTCGGGCACAACCTTCCTCATGTCACTTTATATCTGTACCTCAGTCTCCTTGTCTATAATATTATGAATTGGGATTTAAATTGAATAACGTCCTTTCCATGTCTAAAAGTATAGGATTATGTGACATAACTGGGTCATAGAACAGAAGAAAGGATTTAAAGAAACAGGTTATAAGCTTTGCTACTTTGATTCATGGAGATTTTATCACCACGACTCCATTTTCTTTAGGCATTCTCTTTTACGAAGACTGAAAGTAGAATAGGAGGATGAGAATAGCAGCATTCACCTTACCTTAGCAAAATCATAACAACTTACATTTGCACAATAACACTTAACCTTTTTCCAGGTATATTACTTTTGTTCAGCACCTTTACATACACGATAGGAGTTGAACTTCACAGCTGCCTGTGGCTGAATAGAGCAGCTATTGTCCAGCATCTCAGAAAGGTCCAGTTGGAGAAATCAGTGGTTAAAGGCCAAGCTGGCGTGAGGCCATTTCTTTTGTTACTAGCACAATGACTGTTCCATGGCATGACCCTACCTCCACACTTTATTGACTGCTAATAACCCTTCTAATACTTCTTCCAACTTAAAAAGTAGAACTTTGCAATATGTAAGATGTACCCTTGCTGTTAGCTTACTTTGAAACCATGTTTGGTTGGTTTTTCAATGTATTTGGAGTCTAGTTGGGTTTTGAAAGTGAGATTGTAAAATTATCATAGAAGGTATTTGTTTTTTATTTTCAAAGATATGTGAAAAACTTTACCGTCATAGAGATATAAGCAAAAGGATTCTACAGGTCTGTAATTGCATTGGGAAGCAATCTTTATAAGAATTATGTATGTGACTGATAGGTAGAAGGAATGGACATTAAATTATCTGGCAAAAATCTAACTGCCTTCTTAAGTTTGGGACAAAATTGTCCTCTTCACACTTAATTATAGGAAAGTATATTTAGATCAGCATTTCAGGCTCCAGAAGGTTTTATTTATTTATTTATTTATTTATTTTTTAATTCATGAAAAACATGGTAATCAAACATTGGATGATCTTGGAAATTTTGTTTACAATGTGTCTTTTATTTTTAGGAAGCCAAGAGGAAGAGTCAAATGTGACCAGAGTGTCATGACTCATTGAGAAATCTAGACCTTGAGTTTTGACAATTACTGTCTAACTTCTCAGGAAGTTCATGCTGTAGATGTGAAAATAAACTACAATGGCCACTTCTAAAACAGGAGTTCCCAAATTCAAAAGAAATTATTTTAGAACCTTTGTATTAAAGGATGTTTGATTTTGTGACAAGCATTTGTGTGTGTGTAGCTAAACAAACAAACAAAACCTATAAGGAAGAAGCAAAGATTTACATAAGTTATATCAAGGTCAAGCAAAATTATGCCATAATTTTTGGCTTATTGAAATCCTGAAGTAGACTTGAGATTCTTTACATTAGCATGGCCACTTTTTAAATAAATAAACACCTTGATAAATAACATTTCCTGTTTTCAATTCCTCCCACAAAGAGAGCTTTAGGGAATCCAGTCTGCTTCTTTCGAATGGCATTCACCTAACACATTTGACTCATTTTCTTGACTGAGTTGCCCCTTAGTAGTTTGGCCAAGTCATTTTTATTTTGGAATGCAAGGAAAGACTTTTCCTTTTGTTCTGAAAATCTTGCAGATTTACTGAACAAACCACCAGCCTGATCTCTTTCTTTTGTAAGTTATATAAGTCATGCTGTGTGAACTAACATGTTGTCACTATTGTCCTAAAGCAAGAGCCAAACTGGTGAGAAACCACCTACTGCTGAATATCAAGCCTGTGCCAAAAAGGCAACAGCTACATGCTGTTCTGTTTTGCCCTGAGTGATCAAACAATCCTGAGAGCAAACAGGAACTTCAGCAGCAGGAATCAAAGGCCTTCACCAGCCAGGCAGAGTGGAGAAAAGCAAGGGAGGGCTTTTCTTAACGTGAGGTGACGTTTTGCAAATAAAGGCACCCTTACTTTGTTTTCTGTTCCGCACTACTGGAGGAAAAAATTTCAGGCTGATGCAATTTTTATTTAATGGATAGGGAAATAAGAGAGGATCATTTCTAGAATGATCTTATTTATCTTACATGGAAAAGAAGTTAAGATAACTCAGTCTCTTATACACACACAAATTTTTAGTTAAGACCTTTCATATAATCTTTTATAGATTAAACAAGATAGAATATTTTAGGGTACTAATCTTAATAGTGGAGTTAATGAGAAGTAATATTTTTAAATGTCACTTAATTCTTCCAGAAAGTTGTTTCTGTGGGCCAAAATGTAATCTCACTTTTGCTAGGTATTGAGAGGAATTGCAAATAAAGGCATCCTTACTTTGTTTTCTGTTCTACACTATTAAAGGGAAAAAAAATTGGAAGAATTGATCTCTTATAAGGTAGTTAATAATGAATAGCTTTAAAGCTGTGTCCATGTAGATCCTTGTGAATGATTGAAGATATAGAAAATGATATTTCCATCACTGTACATTACTTTAAAACCTTCAGAGTAACCCTATAGTTCTGAAGACACTAAAATGAACAGGCAGACAGAGGGATAGTTTGTTGCTTCTAGTTAGTGGTATTCATACTAAATCCATCATTTAGCCATTTGTTCTTTTGATTACTTATATTCTCCACAGATTAACATCATCACCAATGTTTAGTCACAGGCCTCGAAATATAGAAACTGTGATTAGATTTGGTGTAAGGCTTGGATTCACGGTATTGAGGACATACTCTGTAAAATGTAGACAATTCCTGGCTTCTTGTTTTCATCATGGCTTTGTCCAGAGGTTCTCAACCTGTGGGTCACGACCCCTTTTTAACAATGAAAACACATTGCTGCATTAGGAAGGCTGAGAACCGCTGGCTCAGTCATTCAGGCTGCTATAACAAAGTACCACAGAGTGAGGGACTTATAAACAGCTGACGTTTGTTTCTCATAGTTCTGCAAACTTGACCTTTGAGGTAAAGTGCCAGAGGTTGGGTTCTGGTGAGGGCTCCCTGCTGGATTACAACTGCTGACTTCTCATTGTATCCTCTCATAGCAGGGAGAATAAGCAGCTTGTTTGAGACTCTACAAGGATAACCTATCCCATTTATGAGGGCACCACACAACTTCATCCTATCCTAATTATAATGTCTCCTAAGGACCCTACTTCCTAATACTATCACATTAGAGGGTAGGGAGTGTTTCAACATATGAATCTGGGGGGAACAAATCATTCAGCCTGTAACATGGCTGTGGTGAGATGGCTCTCACTAGTTTCATTCTCAGCTGTGTTATTTACATGTACTTTATTTCAGCCATATCAACTTATTTGAGATTTCTCTCTCGTGTTAGACCACACTCCTATGTCTGTGCATTTGCACAGTGTTAGAGAATAATGTTTCTTTTTCATGTGTGGTTTGTCTGTGACCATGGAGGAAGTTTCCTGCAGTGACTTTCTTTACTTCATTCCTCTTTTGATGTCCTCACATTTTCACTGCTGAGAAGGTAGCATGTGACCTATCTAATTAGGGATTTTGGAAAGAGAAACAGCAGCAGTATGCCAACCATTCTGTCTTTTTTTATTTTTGGGAGCTGGTCTGTTAGCATATACTTAGATGTATATAGTCTGTATCCTGTACCATGGCCTGTTATGGCCTTTTAGAATTTTCTTTCATCCTGCCTTAGTCAGTTGGGGATGCAAAAACAAAGTACCATAGACCTGGTGGGGGGAGTGGATGGTGCTTGTAAATAACAGAAATTTATTTCTGACAGATTTGGAGACTGAAAGTTCGAGGTCAGGGCTCCAGCATGGTCATGTTGTTGTGAAGATCCTCTTCCAGGTTGGAGAGGGTCAACTTCTCTCTGTATCATCATGTGGTGGAAAGAAGTGAGAGAATTCTCAGGTTCTTTTGATAAAGGCATCGTATTCATGATGCTTCCCCCATTAAGACCTAAGCCTTCCCAAAGGCCTTTCCTCCTAATACCATTAACTGGCGGTTAGGATCTCAACATGTGAATTCAGTCTGTGATAGTTCCCCTCTGCTATTTCTTTGAATTATTTCTCAGTTGGCTCTTATTTGGGGGCAACAATGTGCTTTTCGTTGGGCCCTGGTGAACTTCCAACACATGTCCTGCATCTTTTTCCTGCTATGCCTTTTGCCTTCTTTTAATCATTTTAAAATGTAACTTCAGCATCATCCCCTCTCTCAGTTTCCTCCTTTCTTCTTATTCTGTGTTCCTGTAGAATCACAAGCATCCTTCTCTGCAGTTTATCTTTGTGTCTCTTTCCCACCAAATTGCAGACTCCTTGAGTGCTGAAACCAACTGGTTTATCTTTGTTTTCCCAGCACCTGCACTGAATCTGGCCTATAGTAGATACTCAATGAAGGTACTTGGAATGGAGTAAATGAATTATGAGAAGATGTAAGATCACATTTTCACCTACAAATTTTGAATTATGAGTTAATGCCTGTAGTCACAAATAAAATTCCTGAGTGCTTTTCCTTCTTCAGAAACTGCTTGTCTTCCACATTGCCGTCTTTAACTACTTTTATCCACCATAATCATGAAGACACACCTCCAGGGATTTTATTCTGAAAATTGTTCAGTCCTTGATTCCAAAGGGCCTAGAGGTGGTTAAATATCAGCATCTGTGTTTCTTTCTCAATATAATTATTTTGACTGGCATAGCCAGTAAACATAAAGATGAGTGTAAATATATTTAAGCACCTTGGGAATGGGAGTTTATATTTGAAACTTAGCAGCAGAACACTGGAGATGAGGAGCTGAAAATATGATCTATGTATTTTGTGACCCTGGTTAGAAATAAATCCTGAGGCCCACGCTAATAAAGTGGCTCATTTGAAGTCAATGATTTTGAGATGAGGGGCAGACAGCAGATCAGGTCCTAAATCAAAGGGCAGCCTTCATCCTTGTTTGCTATGGACACCAGCATCTGCCCTTCATCATCTGCTTTATTCCCACCTTGCACACGATTGATGCCTGTTTACTGTGCTGTTTAGTATCTTTTCATGCGTGTCCATCCTATCCTCTTATGTGGGTTATAAGCCCCTCTAGAGTTATGTGACAAAAGGGATATACTTCCTTGTATTATCTCAATACAAAAAATACAAAAGAAACTGAAACTTGGCCTTGACTCAGTGCCTTATATATAGGTGATGCTCAGAGAAAGCTTTGCGACTGGTCCTTTATAACACTGAGAAAAAAAGTAACTTCCAACATGTAAAAAATGCAGATAGCTATAAATCTCCATGTTTAATCTCTAAAAGGTAATGGAAATCACCAACTATTTGATCCTCGTATGGGCTATCCTTCAGTTCCCCATTTATGATAAAATCGAGCAGATTTTCCTTCTCATTTACTTAAGGGAAGGACTATTATTAATATATGTGAAGCTGAAATAACTGAAATCCTGGAATATTTTAGTGATTCCCAGGTTTGATATTGTTAAATACTGTGCCATTGCTGAGTTCTGGGAGAAAATAAATGCCTTCACTTCAAAACCTGTCTATTAAACAGAAAGACAGGTGTATCATGTTTACAAGGGATGTGACATTATAAACTCAGCCAAAACAACCCATCCAGATGTGCAGTGATCTGTATCCGTGAACCCAGAGAACCCTGTCACAGGTTTTATGGGTAATTTTTGTTTGCGAGCAGTTAGACACCTTTGCAGCCAACTGGAATGTGGCCAATATCGGTAACAACACACAGATAAAAAACCATTATCTAATCAACTCTCATCAAACCAGTCAGTGGCAAAACAGTGCTTCCCTGAAACACTTTTTACAGATAACATTTTGGTTGTTAAATTTATGAAGTGTAAAGTTACATAACTTCTTTTTTTAAAAAGTCAAGACTGCATTTCCATACACACATCCACCCACAGAACACAGTTTGGCAGTGGAAGCACTAATAAGGTCATTGACAAAAATAAATTACATAAATTGTATTTAGCAATTTTCAGCATTCACTGAGAAAGTCCACACAGGGGGCACGGCCTTGCCAATTATGAAAAATGTTATCCTGAATAATTAGCAGAGTGTGTTGACAAAAATGTCATCATGAGTAGAGGCAGCGTGCTTTATCTACCGGCGTGTAAGATACACCTTTTTAAACCCAAAGTTCTGCTAATTTAACATGTTTTCATCTTGCAGGCATACTATAAATGCTTACTGTACATTTGATAAGGGTAGTGCTTGTTTTAGAAGAAACCACTTCTGTTCAATAGAATGGTGTATATTGGGGAAAAGTGTTGCGTTGCTTGCATGGTCAAGTGGTAACTCTCTCCTATGGTGCAGATGTTCACTGGCTCCCAAAGAATGTCCACACTGACTTGAATCCTCTACTAAAAAGAGCCTTGGGACAACCTACATCATAAATCTCTGTCTCCACCAGGATAAAATTGAGTTTCCTAGGTTCTTTTTGTTCTCAGCTTCACTGAATTCAAGGCGTGGACAACCCCAGCCCTGCAACCCACATAGCTGAGCTTACACAGGCAGGCATTTGGGACATTGGCCGCTCTAATAACCTGCAATTACTTGAGCCACTTTGGATACAGAGGAGAAATTACTGAGAAGAGGAAGTAAAGGAATCTTTATTACTTGTTGCAAAGAGCTTCATCATTTTAGTTTCAAAACATAAACTTGATTTTATAAGATTCAGGATAAAAAGATATTGAGATGTACATTTCAATTGCTCTTTTGATCATTCTTTTTTGTCACCTTTGGTAGAGTGCTGTGCTGTCACAGCTCACAGCAACCTCCAACTCCTGGGCTTAGGCAATTCTCTTGCCTCAGCCTCCCAAGTAGCTGGGTTACAGGTGCCTGCCACAATGCCTGGCTATTTTTTTGTTTTTTTTTTTGTTGTTGTTGTTGTTGCAGTTGGAACTCACCACCCTCAGTATATGGGGCTGGCAATCTACTCACTGAGCCACAGGCACCACCACTGATCATTCTTCTGAAGGTACTCTCAAGAGTCACATATAGCCACCTAAGACCAATGCAAAACCATCTCAAGACTCTTTTTCTGTTTTTGATGCATTTGGCCCTGACTGCTGACCCACACTTCCCATGGACATCTCTGCTGTTTCTCTCCTTTACTCACTTCTCTTCTTCCCTGCAATTCTCTAAATGTAGGAGCTTCCTAAGTTGTGTCTTTCCTAGTTTCTTCCTAGGTAGTCCCGGCATCTCACCCTTTCCCAGGGCCCTAATTATGATTTATGTGTTAAGTCTCTGTCAAGTGTTTCTCCTCCATGAGTTATTGGAGCCCATTCCTACCGTCTGAGTGTGTTTTGTGTATTTCATACCTCATTCAGCATGTTGAAAACTAAGCTGAGCTTTTCCCCTCAAATATTGTCCTCTCATTCTCATTTCCTCATTCTTATTAACTGCACATCAGTGTTATGGCCAGATGGGATCTAAACCTCAAAGTGGGCATTGACTCATCCTTGGCCTCAGCATCTCGTGATTCACAAAATATGCCTCATTCTTCTTATGGACATGTCTCACACCCCCTCCTTTCAAATTGCCAGCTCTCAGTTCATGTTTTCTCTGCCTCCTCAGAAAGCTGACATAACCTGTTAGCAGGCATTTAAGTCTCTTTGGAATTAAATAAAATAAATGCCTCCAGATTTATTTTTTGGAAAATAATATTTTTCACTATAATTTCACTTTTCTAGAAGTCATTTGTTTCATCCACTAAATATGTACTGAGGAGAATTACTATATGACCCAGCAGTCCCTTTGCTGGATAGGTACCTAAAGAGAATAAAATGAACACTTCATAGAGCTTTCTGTGCTCCCGTGTGCATAGCAGCATTATTCACAATAGGCAAGGAAACAACGTAAGTGTCTGTTAAAAAAGAATGGATAAAGACATGGTGATACACACATACACATTTACATACACATTTATATACACACACAGGAATATTAGTCTTATAAAGGGAGGGACTGTCACCTATGACAATAGTGATGACCTCAGGGAACATTATGCTAAGTGGATAAACCAGACCCAGAAAGGCAAGTGCCACATGAACTCATGTGTGAAATCTTTTTAAAAAGGTCAAATACATATACTAGAAATAGTAGGACAGTGTTTATAAAGAACAAGGAAGGGGAAGAAATAGGAAAAATAGGTCAAAGGGCATAGAGGCTAAATAAGTCCAGAAGGACTTGTAACTGCTGTAGAAGGAATGTAGTTAATAATATTATTTTGTATATTGAAAATTTGCTAATAGAGTAGATTTTGGGTGCTCTTGACATGCACACACTTAAATGGGTAACTATGTTCATTTGCTTACCTGTTATAAGCATTTCACTGTATATATGTGTATCAAAAAATGTTGTGGCCCGAGTAGCCACTACGAGGAGGTGTAAGGGAAAGCCCTGGCGTGGAGGCAGCTGCGGGCGCAGAGCCGGGATGCTGAGTGGGGCCGGTGAACTTTGAAGCAGACTCTTGAGTTGACAGGTGGCTCGTAGTTTCTGCGTTTGATTAAGAAGCACTTAACGGTGGCACTTTTTGAAGTTTTTTATTGAGTCTTCCAGCATTCCTGCAGATATCAATAGAATTGAGAGGGGCAGAGACAAGATGGCTGACTGAAGCCAGCTTTCCACAGAGGCTCCCATCCAGAAGGAGAGTTAAAGGACAGAAATCTAGCAAGTAACCCAGTAGATTTGAGCTGCAACAAGAGAGAAGGTTGAAGAATGCACATCAACCCTGCTGAGGAGAGCTGCAACCCCAAGGATACAAACAAAAGGTACAAAATCCATCACCAAGTGGACAGGAGTCCCCTCCCCCATGAGAATGGCTCGGAGTGCCCCACAAACAAATAAGCAGAGTTTAAAGGTCCTCCCACTACACTCCACAAAGAGACTCTCTAAAAACTGGACCCACCTCCTTTACTAGGGTACCACGGCGTTCTCCTGCCAGGCATAAAACAATATAAAAATGTATATATTCTCTACCTGCAACTCTCAGCTCCCAGCACTCCCCTCCACTCTCACTCTGAGGTCTGGAGGCCTGTCCCCCAGGAGTCCAGATTCTTGGGTGATTTCTCAAAGGGTGTGGACAGGGCCTAAATTGCAGCTGGTCAGTGCTGACTCTGGGGCATGGGAGTGAGGAGAGGACAGTTAGCTGAGAGGGAACCACACCGGAGTGGTGGTGCCCCAAGGTGCAGAGCAGCAGCCATCTTTTAGCAACAATAGGGCTCACTCCCGGATATTCTGAAGCCATATCCCCTGGGTCCCTGGGCAACCAGAGGAGGCCAGGCATCTACTCAGGTGGCAACAACCATGGAACAGATCTGGGATGGAAACACAGGCCCTGTGAGTAAAGGGTTTGCCTGAGGTGGTACCAGTCTGGGTGGAGCATGGGGACTAGAAACACACATGCAGAGCGGGGAAGTTCCCAGGGAGGGGCTGACCCAGAGGACTGCTTTACTGAGCCTAATGCACCTGCCCCTCAGGGGATGGTCAGCCTATAGATAAAGGAAGACAGGAGGCTAGACTTATAGGCAACCAAATACAAACCTGCAGGAGAAAACACAGGGCCTGAGGCACAGGCTCTGGGAACTCAAAACAGCTTCTGTTCTGTAGGGGCAGTTAGCAGGAACAGAAATCAATTCCCGCAAAGTTGTTCTGTTCTGTTCTGTCAGTAACATCAAACAGGGGTGGGGCTGGAACTCAGTGAACACCCCACAGCCTCCATCAAGTGCCCGAAATTGTCAGGCCTCACCTCCTCTTGCTAGATAGAGGCAGAGAGCAGTGGTCTGGATGAGCAGAAATATATTTCCTTGTGATTCAGGCAAATGCAAACCCCTGGAGTATCTATTCACTACAGGCAACTGGGTCAAAGCCCTGCGGGACTATCAGTGACTGGGTGTGACAGAGGTGCAAGGTGGGGAAGGAGGCATCAACCTTCCCAGATTGATCTATTTGCTGGGTGCGTCCTCTTGACTCCACGGAGCACTGGAGCAAGCCATATCAGGGTAGTCACCAGACCCCAGCAATTCAGTTGCCTTAGACCTTTTAAACTCTCCCACCTGAGACAGGTGCTGACTGAGACAATTGATTTGGACCTTTTGAACTGATCCAATTGCCCGAGGACTATTCAGGTGGTGCCCTGGGTGTGTGGTTGTAGGAACATTTTATTTTCCTTTTCTAATTGTTGTCTGTTGGGGGCGGGGTGACGTAATTGCTGGTATTTCTCCACAGCTGAGACTTCAACCCAGAATAACTGTTTCACTAAGGTGGAACAGAGACCAGCTGAAAACAAGACAGAACCACTTAGCCCCACCACACCAAACAGGTCCCCAGTTTCTCAGGCCATAGCACGGTACGGGTCCTCGACAAAGCTCCAGTCAAATGGTGTAAAACAATCATGGGGTGGAATCAGCGAAAAAACTCTAGTAATATGAATAATCAGAATAAATCAACTCCCCTAAGGAAAGATATGGCAGATGTAACTGAAGATCCCATTCATAAAGAGCTGGCCGAGATGTCAGAAATCGAATTCAGAATTTGGATTGCAAATAAGATTAATAAAATGGATGAAAGTTTGGAATTAGAAATTCAAGCAACAATTCAAAAGTTGGAATTAGAAATTTGAGGAGAAATTCAAAGTTGTCTGAAGAATTTAATGAATTTAAGGACAAAACCACCAAAGATTTTGACACACTGAAGCAAGAACTTGCAGCCCTCAAAGATTTGAAAAATACAGTAGAATCCCTCAGTAACAGAGTGGAGCAAGCAGAAGAAAAAATATCTGACATTGAAGACAAAGAAGAGAAATGGAGACCAAAAACGGATCCTTCTCTCAGAGAGCTCTGGGATAATTTGAAGAAGGCTAATGTCCACCTCATTGGAATCCCTGAAAGTGATGAAGTGGCCTCACTAGGCATAGAGGCCCTTCTCCATGAAATTATGAAAGAGAATTTTCCAGACATGCCAAGAGATTCTGAAATTCAGATAGCAGACAATTTCAGAACCCCAGCATGACTCAATCCCAATAATACATCCCCCAGGCATATCATAAATAATTTCCACTAAAGTTAATATGAAGGAGAAAATTCTGCCAAATGTAAGAAATCCATTACCTACAAAGGGAAGAATATTGGAATGATTGCAGATCTCTCTGCTGAAACTTTTCAAGCCAGAAGAGGGTGGTCAATGACTTTTAATCTCCTAAAGCAAAATAACTTTCAACCCCAGATCCTGTATCAAGCTAAACTGAGTTTCATTCATGATGGAGAAATTAAATACTTTAATGACATTCATATGTTGAAGAAATTTGCCATGACCAAAACAGCTCTTCAGGATATTCTCAGACCTATCCTCCATGATGACCAGCCAAATCTCTATCACAAAAGTAAACTCACTTAGAAACTTTTGATCAAACTCCAACTTCCACAGTGGCAAAAGGATTAAAAATGTCCACTGGACTTTTGAAAAACACAATACCCAAAATTTTACCAGACTTATCAAAATTCTCCGTTAATGTGAATGGCTTAAACTGTGCTCTAAAGAGGCACAGGTTAGCTGACTGGATACAAAAACTCAGGGCAGATATTTGCTGCATGCAAGAGTCACTTCTTACCTTAAAAGACAAATATAGACTCAGGGTGAAAGGATGGTCATCCATATTTGTTTCTGAGTACCATCCAAATGGTAATCAGAAAAAAGTAAGTGTTGCAATTTTATTTGCAGAAACAATAGGCTTAAAACCAACAAAAGTAAGGAAGGATAAGAATGATCACTTCATATTTGTTAAGAGTAATATTCAATATGATAAGATTTCAATTGTTAATATCTATGCACCCAACCAGAATGCACCTCAATTTATAAGAGAAACATAATGGGACATCTCAAGCAACTGAAAAAGGAAGAACATTCCAACCACAAACCCAGTAGAAGAAAAGAAATAACCAAAATTAGAGCAGAATTAAATGAAATTGAAAACAAAAGAATTACACAACAGATCAATAAATTAAAAAGTTGGTTTTTTGAAAAGGTCAATAAAATAGATAAACATTTGGCTAACCTAACCAGGAAAAAAAGAGTAAAATCTGTAATCTCATCAATCAGAAATAACAAAGATGAAATCCTTAATGAATATTACAAGAAACTTTATTCTCAGAAATATGAAAATCTGAAGGAAATTG
>CAUYPK010053934.1:0-87906 GCA_963574355.1 Loris lydekkerianus | reverse complement strand
TCCTGAATCCTTATAATCAGGGGTTTTGGAGTATAAGGATTCAGGATTTTTAACCATTTATTTACAATGCTTTACTGTCTTAAATGGTTTATTCACTTTATTAAAGTTGCCATTGAATACTATGGGTTAATGTGTTATGTTTCATTTAACCTACTGATTCCTCAATTATTGTAATTGTTTTGGGTATATATTTTTATTTTTGAAATTTACCAGTGGCTGCTGCATTTTCCACCTTGGCTTATACTCGATTCACTAAGTTTTCCCAGTTTTTAGGGTAAAATTAAGGGGGTCGGCTTATACTCGAGTATATACGGTATATTCTTTATCTTTGGGATGGAGTGTTCTATATACATCTATGGAGCACAGTTGTTCTAAGGTCTCATTTAAATCTCTTAACATCTTTGTTTAATTTCTGTTTAGAGGATCTGTCCAGCTCTGAGAAAGGGATGTTGAAGTCCCCCGTTACTATAGTGTTATAGAATATCATATTGCTCAAACTAAGCAAGGTCTGTGTCAAGAATCTGGGTGCATTTGAATCAGGTGCATAAATATTTAGAATTGAAATGTCTTCTTGTTGTATCTTTCCCTTGACCAATATGAAGTGACCATTATTGTCTTTTTTTGGCTTTAGTTGCTTTAAATCCACACCTATCTGAAAACAAGATTGCAACTCCTCTTTTCTTCTGAATTTCGTTTGCCTGAAAAATTGACTTCCTACCTTTAACTCTAAGTTTCAATTTGTCTTTTGATGTGAGGTGTGTTTCCTGCAGACAGCAAATAGATGGCTTGTGTTTTTTAATCTAGTTAACCAATCTATGCCTCTTCGGTGGGGAATTCAAGCCATTGACATTTATTGAGATAATTGATAAATGTGGTAGTGTTCTATTCAACTTACTTTGTGAAAGTCCATTGCTTAGTTTTGTCTTTTGCATTATCATGGAAACGAGGTTCTGTCCTTTAATTTCTGGGTGTTTACTTTGTTGAAGTTCAATTGTGATGGTCAGTGTGTAGAGCAGATTGAAATATTTCCTGTAAAACTGGTCTTGTTGTGGCAAATTTCCTCAATGTTTGCATATCAATAAAAGATTTGATTTCTTCATCAATTTTGAAGCTTAGTTTAGCAAGATATAGAATTCTGGGCTGGAAGTTGTTCTGTTTAAGTAGATTAAAGACAGATGACCATTGTCTTCTGTCTTGAAAAGTTTCATCATGGTCACCCTGATAGATTTGCCCCTGTAGGTCAGTTGGTACTTACTCCTGGCAGCTTGCAAAATCTTTACTTTTGTCTTGATTTTAGAGAGATTCATCACAATGTGCCTTGGAGAAGCTCTATTTGAATTGAGGCAACCAGGGGACCGATATCCCTCTGAAAGGAGTATGTCAGAATCTTTGGTGATATTTGGGAAATTTTCATTTATAATATTCTCTAGAATGGCTTCCATTCCTCTAGGGCATTCTTCTTCCCCTTCTGGGATACCTATAACTCGTATGTTTGAAAGCTTCATAAACTCTCATAATTCTGTCAGTGAACGTTCTGCTTTCTCTCCCTTCTTTTCTGCCTCTTTAACTATCTGAGTTATCTCAAGAGCTTTATCCTCTACCTCTGAGATTCTTTCTTCTGTGTGATATAACTGTTGTTGATACTTTCTAATGCATCCTTAAGTTCCCTCATTGACTGCTTCAGTTCCTTCAGCTCTGCTATATCCTTTCTATATTCTTAGTATTGTTCATCTCTTATTTGATTCTCTTTTTGGATTTCCTTTGGGTTATTTTCCACTATCTCAGAAATTTCCTTCATTGTTTTTTGATTGTTTTCCACTTTCTCAGCAATTTCCTTCATTTTTTTCATCATCTGTAGTTTAAATTCCCCTTCTGTCATTTCTAACATTTCTTTATAGGAGGAGTCCTCTGCTGTAGCTACCTCACAATCCCTAGAAGGCTTTACTCTGGACTGGTATTTCATGTTACCAGGATTTTTCTGCTGAGTCTTTTTCATGAGTGCTTTCTTATATCTGTTTTCTTACCCTAATTATCCTTTCACTTCTTCTTGCTCTTTAACATTTTAATGAGTTTTTTGGTATGGGACCAGAAGGATGAGAAAATTGAAAAGCAAGAAGGGAAAAAAGATTTTAAAAAGAAAGAAAAAAGAGAAAGAAGAGGGGGTGAGTAAAAGGAAATATTGACAAAAAGAAGAAAGGCACCAAAAGAAAGAAGTAATATAGGTGTTTAGTAGAGTACTATGACCCAACCTTGAAGACCCCCAACCTCTGGGAGTGCTGGGTTGGCTGATTCCCTCGAGGTCAACAGCTCTTTGACAGCCATATCAGATACAGTATCCCACCTCCACCAGGTAGAGAGGAAAGCCAAAAATACTATAAATCAAACCAAAACAAACAAGCAAGAACCCTTATGGGATAACATTGGTGGGGGGAAACAAATAATATGGGCAGAAACACTGGCAAAAATGAAGTTCTAATTGTTAAAGAAGGCAAAAATGGAAGATTGTATTTAAACTAGAATAGTGAAAAAAAAAAAAAAAAGAAAAGAAAAATGCCAAAGATAAATGTTGAAATTAAGAAACAAACCAACAAAAAGAAAAAACACCCAAAAACACCCAAATCAAAGAACCAAACAGTATATATATCTTACTGAATATTGTCCGGGCAACAGGTGATCTTCTGAGGCATAGGATGTTAATCACAATGTTGATACAGCTGTAGGAGATGGAGACTGGAGGCCTCTGCTGATCTCTCAGACCCCTCAGGCTTGGGAGACCGAAAGTCTCCTCAGCCCACTTAAAAGACACTCCCAGCTATGAACCTTGGCCAAGCAGAAGCTTTCCAAGGAAAGCACTTAACCCTGGGATCTCCCCTGGTGTGGCTGCCTGCTTATCCAGTGCTCCGAGTCCAGGCTCCCACTATGCCCATGAGGGCCAAAGCTGTTAATCTGCCACACTTGGAACTCCACACTTCCCCAGTGTCTCATTGCCCTCCTTTGGGCAGCTCAGTCACTAGATCACTCACCCAAGGTCTCCCAGCTGATCTCCGGGCTGCAACACACAGGGACAGCGCTCCCACAGCAGCTGTGCGGGCAGCCTACAGATGAACAATATTAGCTCCTTTCTGGCTCAACAGCTCAGACCGGGGCCCTAGATAACGCCCAAAGTCGTCTGCACACACCGACTCAAGATCTCCCAAGGCAGTTCAATTGAGTACCCAAGTCCAAGAAAATCAAAACAGCCCACAGGTAAGGCTTTTCCTTCTTGCAGTCTTGCTATTGTTATAGATACAGCTGCAGGCAGCCTCCAACCGAACAAACGCACCTACCACTTGCCAGTTTTCCACCACTTCTGTCCTCTTCCTAGGGTCCAGAAGTCTCTCACCAGTTTCCTGTGTCACCAAAGGGAAGTGTCTGGGCAAAACCTACCGGCCAGAGATGCCTGGAGTCTTCTCTCGCCCCTCTTACTGCGCCTGCTTGCACAAAAGCTGTTACTTGGCTACCATCTTTTTTTAGGTCATGAAATGAATATTTTTAAAATGCATAAAATATTTGCACAAATTTTAATATATATCTTTTAGTGAACATTTATATACTCTCACCCAGGTAAAGGAAAAAAATATTGTGAGCACTCCAGAAGCCCCATGTTCTTCTCCCTTCATATTGCCTCATTCCTCCTTCCCTAAAATCAGTCACAAACCTAAATTTTATCATAATTTTGTCTTTGTTCTTCTTCATCTCTTTTTCAGTCATGTATCCCTGAGCAATATGATTTAGTTTTCCTTTTTTATTTTATTTCACTAAAAAAATTTTTTTTTTCTTTTTTTAGACAAAGTCTTACTATGTCACTCTTGGTAGAGTGCCATGGCATCACAGCTCACCACAGCCTCAAACTCTTGGGCTTAAGCAATTCTCTTGCCTCAGCCTCCCAAGAAGCTGGGACTTCAAGCACCTGTCACAATGCCCAGCTATTCTTTTGTTGCAGTTGTCATTGTTGTTTAGCTGGCCCAGCCTGGGTTCAAACCTACCATGGAGCTGGTGCCATAACCACAGTGCTATGAGCACTAAGCTGTCTCACTCAAAATGGTTTTGTGAGAGTTGTTCATGTTCTGTGTAGTGGCTGTTTATTTATTTCCATTACTGTATACAATTCCATTACATATAAATGTACCATATTTTATTCTCCATTCCACATTTGATGGATATTTGGATTTATTCCAGTTTGGGTCTATTACAAACAAAGCTGTTGTAAGCATTTATGTACATGTATCTTTTGCACATGTGCAAAAACTTCTCTATAGTATATATTGTATACCTAAGAATAGGGCATGTGTGCCTTCAGTTTTACTAGATTATGCTGAGGTGTTCCCCATCTTCTCATGTATGTCAAGTAGGATGCAAGGGAAAACACCTCTAAGGACACATAGTGCAGACCAGGTAATGGTTTATTGGAGGAAACTTCCAGGCAAAGAGTTGGGAAAACATATATGATGCCCCAAACTCCCTTTATCCGAAAGGAGGTTTGCTAAGGTCAGGCAGGGTTAAACTCACTGTTGAAAGAACTTGAACGGTCTTATTGTCATGCTACTTTACACATTTATGAAGAAGGTAGAAAGAATCTGGGAGGACATAGAAAACTATAACAGAAGGAGTTTCTGCCCATGGAAATATCTTGCTGGAAATGGGAAAAATTCAGAATTTAGACATCATGTGGGGAGCTCATATGCCATTTCAGTCATGCTGAACTATCTATTTTGTGAAATGCATGCTCACATCTTTTAGCCATTATTCTATGGGTACTTGTGAATTGTCTTTTATCAGTTCTGAAAAATTCTCAGCATCCCTTCAAAAATTGCTCTCTCCCATTCTTCCTCTCTTCAATTCTTGTGTTTTTTTTTTCTTCCACATCTTTTAATACCTCTTCAATAATTACACATGAACTTTATGGCCACCCTGTATAGTCTGGCTCATTTAACATTCATTTCAACCTTTCTTTGGTTTGACATCCTGTACTGAGGAGGATGGAAAGCTAAAAACTAAATATTCTAGACTCTTTTCTGTCTGGAATTCCTCATGTAACCTAGGTCCCACCAAACAGATATACTGGCCCTAGACTTATAGCTAAGAAAGGGCAAAAGAAAGGGGCAGCCACATTGAGAGAGATCAGATTTTATGGCAGTCATGACAGTGAATATGTATTGGTTCCTCTGGCGCAAATATGGGATTTTCTGGCATTTCTAATCCCTAGTATATTAGCTGCCAGGTAGAAAGCAATGGTGAGAGTGGTTACCCCTCTAGGATATTCCCATGATGTGGTTGGGCATTCCCCTGATCTTTGTTGACATTGACTATAATGTTTAGGCCTGGTTTCTGTCTCTCCTGGAGATTGTGTAAGCTTCCTGAGAACTTTTAATCAATTCCTTTCTCCATCTTCTCTTTGTCTTTCCTCCTCCTCCTTTCTTCTTTTTCTGCACTTTTTTTTTTTTAAAGATAGAGTCTCACTCTCTTTTTCTGCATTTTTTTTTTTTTTTTAAGATAAGAGTCTCACTCTGTTACCCTGGGTAGAGTGCCAGGGCATCATCATAGCTCACAGCAACCTCCTGGGCTCCAGCAATCCTCTTGCCTCAGCCTCCCAAGTAGCTGGGACTACAGGCACCCACCACAATCTCCAGCTAATTTATCTGGAGATAAATTTTATAGTAGAGACAGATTTTGCTCTTACTCAAGCTGATCTCCAACTACTAAACTCAGTTGCCCACCTTGGCCTCTCAGAGTGCTAGGCATGAGCCACCTTGCCCAGCCTCAATTCCTTTCTTCTTAAGCTATCTAGATTCTATCATCTATCATTCTTAAGAACTCTGTTATATCCAGTGAAATAAAAACAGAAGCCAAGAGGCCAAGCGAGGTGGCTCACGCTTGTAATCTGTGCACTTTGGGAGGCTGAAGCAGGTGGATTTCTTGAGCTCAGGAATTTGAGACCAGCCTGAGCAAGAGCAAGACCCTGTCTCTACTGAAGATAGAAAAACTACCCAAGCATAATGGCAGGTGCCGGTAGTCCCAGGTACTTGGGAGGCTGAGGCAAGAGAGTCACTTAAGCCTAGGAGTTGAAAGTTACTGTGAGCTGTGATGCCACGCCACTCTACCCAAGACAACAGAGTGAGACTCTGTCTCAAAAAATAAAAATAAAAAATAAAAATAATAGAACCTAAGAGACTGTAGAGCAAAAATTTAAGAGTTCAATAGCAAAAAATTCCAGACCCTTCCTCCCTCCCCACCCACAAAAGCAGGCAAAGTTAAGCTATGATGTTAGATGTCATGATAGTGGTTACCCTTGGCAGGTAGAGAGTATTTACTGGAAAGGTGGGAAGGGGGGGATTCTGTAGTGCTGGAAGTACTATGAACTTACATGCACTTTTCATTATGTAATTTTTTTTTTTTTTTTGAGATAGAATCTCTAGGATCTTGCTCTATTACCCAGGCTGGAGTACAGTGGCCTGATCAGAGCTCCCTGCAGCCTTAAAGTCCTAGGCTCAAGTGATCCTCTCACCATGACTTCCCCAGTAGCTTGGACTATAGGCACACACCACCATGCCTGGAACTTTGTTTTTTAGAGACAGGGTCTTGCTATGTTGCCCAGGTTCATCTCAAACTGCTAACCTCAGCCTCCCGAAATGCTGGGACTACAGCAAGAGCCACGATGCCTGGCTCATTGTGTACATTAAACTTCAGTGAATAAAAAATTACTTTCTTAAATTATTACTATACAAGAGGAGTTGGATGTGGGGAGAAAAGTTGCAAGGAAAGGTGGCACTAAATCTCTCATGATGGTTAACTAAGATTACAGGCATGAGGGAGAAACAGTGCAAGATCCAAGTACTATACAGAACTTACGTAATGGAAGTTATATGATGTTACCATACCAGATTTTGCCTATTAGTATAAGCCTCATTCCTGCTTTTGGAATTTCTACTCTGAATTGTAGGGGAGCTGGGAGCCTACATTTTGTAGGTTTCCTTGCCAGCTGGGTTACAGTTAGATTTTGCCAGGAGACTTTATAGGCTGGAGATTAGAAAGTCAGAGAAAGGAAGAAATTATTTTATTTCTGAGTCTAGCCATGACAGGTAACTGTAAGTGATCATGGGTAGCTACAGGTAGTCACAGGTATTATGGGCTCCAGCACCAACATCAGCAAATACAGGTTTATAAATGCCAGACTAAGGGTATTATCCTGATTGCTGGGTAAAATTCCCTCCTCCATTTTTCTCATCTACTTCTTCAACACCTTCATATCTAATTTTCAGCATCAAATTTCTTTCCACTTCAGTTAGCTACAATGGGTTGTTTACCTGGCAAGACACTGACACACAACTCCCCCGCTTCAGTCTAAAAGAAACTAATCAAAACCTACCAATTACCAGCACTCCCTGAGAATAGCTAATGAAGCAAATTCACATGCTCTTAGCTGATCTGTCACTGGTTCTCTCTTTCTTGGAGCTGTCCCTGTTCCCACTCCGCACCTGGCCCACCTCCCATTTGAACTCCCAGAGCCATCATCTCTTATCAAGTCCTTGACTGTGTGGTCTCTGCTGACCTGAAGTGTCTATTCTGCATGTGTGTAACTCATTTGTGTTCCCACAGCACTTGGCCTCCAAATGCATTGAGTTGTTCCTGCTCTTGACTGGGAGCCCCAGGAGGCTGGGTGTGGGCACTATTGATCCTTGATTCCTTGCATGCTGGAGCCTGGGCAGGTGCTTGCAGATGTCTGACATCACAATGAGTAATGGCACTCATGGCAGACACTGACAGGCAGAAATGAGCTGTTCTGCCAATCCCTCAGTTCAAGAGCCCAGGTGGGCTCCTCTTTTCACACGATGTCTCCAGTAGTCAATGGATAAGAGTGTTCAAGTGTGTACACAATAGCAACTGACATATGGACTGAGGCCCGCCCTAAGGAGAGGACCTGAGACAGAGACAACAGGCAGACCAGCTAAGGTAGGTATCAGGTACCTTTAATGAGCACCTCTTCCTCCACTTTGCCCCTCCCTCCCTACGTTTCCCCTTCAGTTCTGAACAGGTCCAGCCTGTCCAAGGCTCTGAGGCTCTCCAACCTCAGGTATTAATTCCTCTGTCCCCTCAGCCGCTCCAGCCGCCTTCGAAGGTCTGGGGGTATCTTGGCTCCGGCTGCCAGCAGCTCTCTTAGTCTCTCTTTAGGAGTCTTGGTAAGCAAAAAATTGCAGGGGACAGGGCCCTCTTCAAAAGTGACCCGGCATCTCCGTGTCACTGAATGGTAGCCCTCGGCACTAGCAGTCACCATATAGTCCCCTGGGGTCAGCAGGCGCCAGTAATCCCCGCCCCATGCTGAGGGAAGTAAAAGGCAAAATCAGGGTCCAGGGGTCTTTGGCTTCCACCTAACTCAAGCCCCCTGGCCCCACCACACACACCAGTTGTGACGTCATGGTTAATCCCTTCCACAGCAATGACAGCATCAGCAATCCCAAGCTCCGTATCCTTGTCCCGTACAACTCCTGCAATGCCCATGCGCACCTGTGTGGGGAAAAGGTTATCAACACCCTTTCTTTTCTGTGTGAGCACATGACTTTCTGTTAACTTGCTAGCTCTGTTCCACTGCACACCTGATAAAGATGATAGGTCTACTATGTTCCTGGGTGACGCTACTTATGGTTAAAAATATCCCTGGATTGATAAATTATATCTGGACTGAGAGAACTATAAATACCTGGTGGGAAGGTATATCTTTGGACTTCCCCAAGTTTGGTGACACTTGTTATTGGGCTTGTCTTTGCAGAAGCTTTTGTAAGGTATCCTTATGGAACATTTACAAGGCATATGAAGCTTCTGCCATACCTGAATCTTTTCTGAGTATAGCTCTCCTTAGAATAGCTCTGGGACACTGCTGTGATCCACACAGGGGTGGGGAACGTGCAGCCTCCTGATCCCAAGGATTTGCTCTGTAAAATTTTGTTTTAGTCGAGAGGTCACACTCATGGATCTGGAATGTTATATGTGGTCCCAAGGCCACAGATTCCCTATCCCCCGAGCCTGCAACGGGGGCTATTCCTACTGGCTCTAATATCATCTGATGCCACACTCTGGCAAATATGCTTCCTGTCCTATATGCTTCCAAGACAATCCGATGCCAAGTGTGGCCCACGGCATCTTGTGTGTCTGAATGTTCAGCTGGACCTGTGAAAAACCCCTGGAATGATCCAGAAGCTAAGTGGAGAACAGACTGGTCGGTAGCGACTCAGGCAGTCTGGGGGGCCGGGGGATTTCAATCCTACCTGTTCTAGGTAGGTCAGGAGGGCGTCTTTATTGTTCTCCCACTCCTGGGGCAGCTCGTTCTGATGAGGAAATTTGTCACAGGACAGCTCCACAGTGACCTCAAAGCAGTTGGTGTGTAGGTAGCTGAAGTCATTCATGCCTAGGGATACCAAAGACACTGGAGCCTCAGGGAGCAAGATGGAGTCCCACCTCCCTGGTGCCATCTACGGGAAGATACCTTAGGGTGGGAACTGATAGCAGCACTGCACGTTAACAGCAAGTGATCTTATGGGGCAGGTGCTATGGGAACAGGCCTAACTCTGCCCTCCGGTACCTACTCCCAGGGACTGTGTGCCAGTCAGCCCCGTTGATGATGTTGCCGTGCAAAGAGAAGTCCTGGTTGTGGCAGGGTCGGCGGTCTGTGTCCTGCATGGCCCGATTTGTGCCAGCATAGACGGTGCTAAGCCAGCGAAACACAGCATCGTCTGGTGTGGGTGTGAGTTCTCGGGCAGCCCATGGGGTCCGGGTCATGTCGAATGGGTAGGATACCACGAGCTCACCACCATGGAGGTTGGCACTCAGCACAAAAGGGATTCGCTTCATCCACTGGATCACTGCCCGAGTTTCAGGAGCCACCTGGACAGGGTCAGGTCAGGAGGGGCAGGATATAGAGACAAGGGCCCCCCAAGTGGCATTCCGACACTGTCCCCAAAATACTCACGGTGGCATTGGGTAGGATGTAGTAAGTGGGCAGGGGCAGGTGATGGTTGGGAATAGTATGGGGCACTAGCCCGTCATCCTCTGCTTCCCACAGTTGTGTGTTGAGGTCAGCAAAATTATGGTTAAGGTCAATCCCCTGGTGGTTCCAGCGGCCCTCCGCCCAGCCCACCAGCTCCGAGCCCTGCCAGAGAAGGGGATTATTCAAGCCAACCACGCTCCAAGCATCAGTGCAGAAGGACAGGACAGGGGGCCCCCGTGGCAAGCAGCCTACCCGGCGATAGGCAGTTTCATAGCCATCAGGGTTCATGGAGGGCAGCAGGTGGATGCGCATCTCAGTGAGCAGCCGGATCACCCGAGGGTCCCCTCGCAGATACTCATGGCACAAGAACTGCATCAGGAGCAGAAGCAACTCCCGCCCCAGGGCTTCATTCCCATGCATGCCAGCCACGTAGCGCACCTCAGGCTCTCCTGGGAACACACAGGGGCTCGGAGCTGGCTCCCACCCACACCCCTGCCCTGTGCCTACCTCTCCCTAGCCCCCCTGCCAGTACCCAGCTCATGCTCCCCAGGCTGATCTGACATTTCCATCACATATAGCTTCAGGCCCTTGTGACTCTTCCCGATGCTGTAGATGCGGGTAATGTTGGGGCACTGCTCGTTCACCTGCTTCATCAGCTGAGGGGTAGGGTGTAACATGCCATGAGGCACCAGAGGGTCACAACCAGGGCCAGACCACATGTGGCCATGGAAGGACTTACAAAAGTCAGAGGTGGGCCACACAGATGGGACACCATAACATGGTGCAGGGGCAGACCAGAGGAAGAGGCAGGACTGGGAAACTGGGGTAGAGACTAGCAGTCAACAGAGAAGGCTGAGACAGTGGGGAGGGTGGGCATGAGGGCAGTCACAGCAGGTGCTGTCCTGGCAAAAAGGGAACCTGAGATGGGTGGACCCTCCTTCCCAAGTCACAGAGGTTGTATCTGACCTTTCTCATGGCCTTATAATCATGATGTTGAAAGTCCAGAGGGTCAGAGTATCCCAGCGCAGGTGGCTCAGAGAATAATAGATTGTTGGGATCTGGCAAAGGGTGAGTGGATGGTAAAAGGTGAGGCCACAGTAGATATACCTTGCATCCAGGTCCTGCCCTCCAGCCCTTACTTGCTCACCCACCTGAGACTGAACAGGCCAGGATTTCGGCCCGGAGACAAGGAGCACCTCCCTCAAGCCAGGTCTGAGGCAGCAGGCGGATGTAGCGGGCCACCTGGGGCTCTGGCAAGAGGTTCAGCACTGGGGTTTCTGGGTCTGAATTGGCGGGAAATACCTGGGGGCATGGAGTCGATTGTTGGGGCTGCTCAAACCCCAGCAGCCTGGCCCAGGATCCAGGAAAGGAGCTCAGGCCTCCAAGCTCAGTATGTAACCACCCTGGTGGGCTCGGCTGGGACCTTCATATTGCATCCAACAAAGATCCCCTGCCCATGGCTCCTGCCAATGGGTGGCCCTAAGAAGCCATGCTTTCCATCTTGGTCACAGCATGTTAGACTCATATGGCCATGTGGCTCTGGGGCAACCAATCCTAAAGTTGGCCAGGACCCCATTCTGTACCCTGTTGTAAAAAGGGGTCAGTGAGATGGAGAAGGACCATGAGGAGGACCATGGCCAAAAGGAGTGTGCCAAGAAGAAAGTGCAGCATGAAGCAGTACCTAACCATGGGGCATTATCTGGGGAGGATGTGGGTACGTCTCAAAGCAACCTGGCTCCCAGGCTGGATGCCACCCATCCTAGAACAACTCTCTTTCTGCTAGGATGCCAAAGTGGGCGTCTGTTCCTTGTCCTCAGAGAAGCCTCAGCCTAGCCAAGCATCCTGCAGTGGGCTGCCTGCCCAGCTCCCAGCACAAAGGGCCCCCGACACAATGGGACCACTCACCGCATCCATTTCACTGCTGTGGTTCTTACTCCCCCACCAGGTCCGACCATCATTGCTGAACTGGACCTTGTATGATGTGACCCAGTCATACCTGGAAGGTCAGGCAGGAAGAGATCATCAGTGCCCCCAGGACTTTCATCCCAGTTCTCCTGTGTCCCACCCATGACTTCCTAACCTGGGGCTAGCCTGCCTCACCTCCAGACCGAGTTCCTGCCCTGTGTAACAACACCTGAGAAGCGGGTGGGGTGTCCAGCATCCACCTGAAGCCAGGGCTCAGTGTCCTGCTCCTCGGCACACCAGCCTCCATCATATAGATCACCATCCTCTAGGCCTGACTGTGGACAGAAGACATGGTGATCAGGCCCAGATGGACAGAGTAGGGTGAGTCAGGATAGGGAGGGCGAAGGGAAGAAGCTCCCAGAGGTTGCCTTGTCTACCTCTGAGACCAGGGCACTGAGGCAAGGTTGCTGACCTGGATGTTGAGCCGTCCTCGGTGTGGTCCAAGACCAAAGGACTGGCTGCTGGATGCCTCTAGCTGGTGATCTGAAACTCGCAGGGACTCCAGGCCCAAAGGGGGACAGCCTGGGGCAAGGACAGAGTGGTGAGACAGAACCAGAGGGAGAGTAGTCAGGCAGATAGGAAGCTGAGCCTAAGCTTGCTCATGGGTGAGGCAGGCAGGGGGCATGCCCAGGCTCACAAGGCCACGAGCTGCATTGGTTAAGTACCCCAGGGGGCGACAAGCCTGGGCAAGGCTCCTGGAGAGGCAGTACCTGGCTCTTGTTTCTGAGTGAGTTTGAGGGTCTCTTCTGGGCTGGTGGTCACCACTGGCCTAGCAGTCACCAGAGAACTAGGACAAGTCAGCTTCTTTCGCTTCTTCATAATAACCTTTTTTTTCTTGATGACTCGAATCCGGACATGCTGTTCTGATGTTCCTGAGGTCCGGGGAGGCATAGCCCCGGTGGAGGGAAGAATGGCATGAAATTCCAGAAAGGTCTGCCAGGCCAAAAAGGCATGTGAGCCCACAGCAGGCCATACTGCAAGTACCTCACAACCATAGCATGCATAAAAAGACCTGCAGTCTAACCTCAACCTCTAACCCCAACCTACCTCTCCAGCCACTTTTCTGGTTCCTTCTCCTTCCCACCATGACCACAAGTTTGGCCAGCCTCACCTCTTACTCTCAAACCCAATGGAGGGCTACACCCAGCCACTAGGAACTGCATGGTTGTTCCAAAGGGCTGAGTTTCGTTCTTTACCTACAGACTTTAAACAAGCTATCCTATAATACCATCTACGACCTCAGAACTTTTTTTTTTTTCCAAGACAGTCTCAAGCTACGTCCTGGGTAGAGTGCCATGGCATCACAACTCACAGCAACCTCCAACTCTTGGACTTAAGCAATTCTCTTGCCTCAGCCTCCCAAGTAGCTGGGACTACAGGCGCCCGCCACAACACCTGGCTATTTTTTTTTGTTGTTGTTGTTGCTGCAGTTGTCATTGTTGTTTTAGCTGGCCCAGGCACTGTTTGAACCTCCAGCCTTGGTGTACATGGCTGGGGCCCTACCCACTGAGCTACAGGCACCGCCTACCTCAGAACATTTTTGCCTCTCAGATTGTTTTGCATCTCATCCCTGACTCCCTTCAAGGAGAATTTCTTCCTCCTTAGATCTCATCCCCCAATGGTCTTGTGCTGACTCTACTGTTGTGTCTGCCCTCTGGGCTGAGATGTCCTGTCCTCAAATCCACATTTGCCTGGGTGCTGAGGTTTTCTAGGGCTGGCCTGCCTGGGGGTCCATCCTTCAGGGCAGGGCTTTGCACAGAGCAGGTGTGCTAGTTCCCTACCCAAGCTGCACAGTGGCCTCAGAACAGGCTGCGTGCATTATGTCCCGTGCCCCTGTGCCTTTGCACATGCTGCTTCCTTCTTGCCTGCTTCTCTTCAGTTGTTCCCTTCTGGACTCAGTTCTACTTGCCTCCTCTAGAAGCCCCTGAGTGCCATCCGCTTGCCAGATGGGTGTCAGCTCCCAAGTGTGAGAAACTGGGAGATTAGGCAGCCCCTGTCCCCCACCACCACCTCAGCTGGGAGCAGACGCCAGCATCAGTGAGAGCGTGTCCCTCCGCCCCTTTTGTCCTTTCTCCCAGTCCCTTGCCCTCACAGTCTTGCTCTGCCTTTTTCAATTTCGGTGTCTTTGCACTTCCTTTCCTCCTCCTGCTGGCAATGGCCTCAGTTTCCTTATCTGGGAAAGGGCAAGTTTTGGCCTTGGAAGAGGCAGCGTCCTATGGCTCCTGTCTCGGGACTGCTGACTAGTCTGGCAGGATGGGGGCTGCTGAGTCAGCAGCCATTGGGCCGGGCAGAGAGAGTGTGTGTACGTGTGTGTATCTGTGTATGTGTGGGGGCGCGCGCGTGCATGTTGGGGAGGGTCGCCACAGGAGCAGGGGAGCAGGGCAATCCTTGCCTGAGAAGCGGCGGGGGAGCTCACCGTTCGCCCTCTCCACGGGCAGCGGAGCCGGGCTGCTACGCGGGACGGGGGTCGAGCCCAGAGCCTCGGTAGTGTCGGGCGCCGCAAGGTCCAGCACCGAGGCGCCGGGCACCCCCAGACCCAAACCGACGGCGGGCGCGAAGGCGGCCAGGGCGAACAGAAGCCCCCACATGGTGGGGGTCGGGAGGCAGGCGGGGACGCGCCGGGCCGGCGGCTGCGGGTGGGTTCGTCTCTTCCTGCCGGGCGCTGTGCAGCCCCCCGCCCCTTCCTGCCCGCCCGCGCGGTCGCCCCACGCCCCTCGCAGCCGCCGGCCCGCCCACAGCCCTCTCGCTGGCCCGAACCTCGGAGGAGAGGGGAGGGCCGGGACAGAGCAAACGGGGCGGACCCTCGAGGGGCCGCCCGAGCTCTCCGGAACCTCTCCCCTCCCCCCGTCCCCGCGAAACTGCCGGGTCTCCTCCGGCGGTCGCGAGCTAACCAGCCTCTCTCGTGCACTGCCCTTTACAGTCTGCAAAGCTACACAATTAGCTTAGTCCCGCGAGGCACCCGTCCCACAGCGGGCACCCACTCTGTACCATGCATGATTCCAAACGCTTTGTACGTGGCCTCGCTATCAAAACTCATTTTACAAACTGGTCAACTGAGGCTCAGAGCGACTAACCGACGGCCAGGGTAGCCAAGCTGAGAACTTTGGAAGGACTACAATCCTGGAGGGAAATCCATCCAGAGCCAGAGCCTGGTCGGTGGGACAGGAGTGGGAGAAAGTCAAGGGAAACTGAGGTGGGGCACAGGGCGCCGGTGGAGGTTGGGGAAAGGGCTGATCCTCCAAGAATCTTTAAGAAAGACAACCCAAGGGGCCCAACCAGAGAAGGCGCTTCCCACCCCAACCCCTATCACCCGGCCCCGCCTCCCCTCTCCTCCCCCCTTCTCCCTTTCCTCCCCTGCGCCTTTGCTCTCGGCCTGCCACGTTCTGGGGTTACATAACACCAGGAGAGAAGCCGGAGCGGACTGGGGCCAGGGATGGAGGGGCTGAGGCTTGACTAGGGCCCTGCCCTCCCCCTCCAGCTCCTTGCCCTCCCCACCCCCGCTTCCCCTGGGAAGCCAGCAGCCCTAGATCTCTATTTGTGGGACTCTTTCAGAGCCAGAGATGCCAGAGCACTGGACCCTTCCCATCCTCCCTCCAATGCCCCCTTTGGCTCCTCTACCCCTGGGTCTCCTCCTGGAAAGGAAGGAAACGTGTCCAACTGTATGCCTCTGGCCAGCACTTGGCCTTGCAAGGAGCCCTCCAGGATGGCGCTGCCATCCCCACAAGAAGCGATACCCAGGGGTAGCTGGGAATCCTCTGGAGTGCACAGCCCTGAGCAAATATTTTTTGCTGGGCCACTATCTGTAAAAACAATTTAAATCACCCAAAAGCAGCGAGTCAGCACCATTCTGGCGATCCAACCTCACACGAACCCTGGAAAGAAATACTACATCGCTCTCTGGGACCGAGGCCCACCACTGGGAGGGATAACCCTATTGGCACTAGTCCTAGAGCTCCTTAAGACATCTGGTCCACCCCACTCGCGCCAGGTTCGCGTTCCCAAGGCAAGTAACCGGACAGGGCCCAGCAACCCCATCCTGCCTTGGAGCGCTTAGACGGCGTGGTGAGCTTGCCAGGTGCTTGGGACCAGGCACGGGGTGATGGGAGAGGGTAGAAAATTCAAGGGAGACGCTACAGAGTGGGTACTTCCTGGGCACAGGGCAGGGGCAGGTGGGCAGCACTGCAGGCTGACTTTCCCAAGGTGGGAGGTTGGGCTCCCCACAGGTCTTAAGGGCTGCTCAGCCACCTGCCAGAGCAGAGTCTGGCCACTTTCCAATCTCTGGCCCCCACCCCCATCCAAGTTAGGCAGCAGGGTGTGAAGGGGTGAAAAGTGGTACAGGGGCACACGGAACAGGACATCTCACCATCCCAAGGCTCCCATCTGCTCTAAGCCTTTATTCTCATAGAAGCCAAATATCAAGTTTCTCCTAGCTCAAGTCCCCAGTGGGCTCAACTGCACGGCCCTTCAAGACCAAGTTCTTCCCCCCACGGCCCTTCAAGACCAAGTTCTTCCTACCCACACCTTTCCCTGCCCCTCCGCTGTCCGTGGCTCCCATCCCTACAGGCACACTGCTCTTCCAAGGCACCAGCCCCTCCTGGCCTTCCCACCTTTGCACTTGTGAACAAAGTTTGCATTCTCATCATTCAGATTTCATTTCAATGTCACTGCTTCCAAAGGCTTACCACTCTGACTAGCTCTATCACCCGGTATACTGTCCTTCTTTTATCATCTTTTATCATCAAGGCACTCAACAATATCTGAAATTATCTTGTTTTATTTGTTATGCATCTACTATTTAGTGCCTCCCTTACAACCAGCAGGAGGTAAGTGCCCCTCTGGAAGAGGCTTTGCACGCAAATGTTCACAGCTGTACCTCAAGGCCTAGAACAGCACCTGGTCTCTTAACTCTTGTTAAAGTACTTGTATAATATATATTCAAGGCTATAGGGCAGTTTTCAACCTTCCTAATGCCATGACCCTTTAATACAGTTCCTCATGTTGTGGTGACCCCCAACCATAAAATTATTTTTGTTGCTACTTCATAACTGTAATTTTGCTACTGTTATGAATCGTAATGTAAATATCTGACATGCAGGATGATCTTAGGCAACCTTGTGAAAGGGTGGTTCGACCCCCAAAGGGGTTGCAACCCACAGGTTGAGAACCACTGCCATAGGGGACCAAGCATGGCGGAAGGGGAGCTGACCCTGCCCAACACACCAGGTTTGCAGAAGAGGAGTTGGCAGCCCATGAAGTGAAGAACCCACTCCCTGAGAGACTAGGGTAGGTCAGCTGTCTTACCATCAACCTCTTAGGAGCCAGATCTGCAGGTTGCTCCCATCTCTGGTGTCCCCAGTGCCCCCTTTCTTTCCCTTCCCATCATTCTGCAGCCCTTTCCTCTCTGCCCTGTTGCCCTGTTGCAACCCTTAGAGCCCTATCTTGACCCTCTATTCCTGAGTGCCTCAGCACCTTCTCAGGCCCCTCTGCAATCCTGGCCCAGCTGGCATCTCTGGTTCTTGCTACTGGGTATCTGGGGCCACAAAGGCTCAAAGCTCCAAAACAGGATCTGGAGGTGGTGGCTCCAGGGGCACAGTGGCAGGTTTGCATTCAGGTGCCTGCACAGCCAAAACTCTACAGCCAGGAGCCAGGTAGATCTTTCATGGTCTGGGATGAGTGTGTGTTGAAGTTCACAACTGAACAATACTTGGTGGTAACATTTTCCCTAAAGGGATTTTAGTTTAAGGAATGGGCTAGGAATCTCTTGCCAGCTTCTTGGTGTGATCAGGTAGAGATAGATGACTTTGGTGACATACAGACTTCATTTTACACCCCCCTTCTACAATTTATTTTGTATGGGAACCATATAAACTGGGTACAGTAGCTCACACCGGCAGTCCTAGCTACTCAGGAGGTTGAGGCAGGAGGATCAATTGACCCAGGAGTTTGAGACCAGCCTGGGTGATGATCTAGTGAGACCCCATATTTGAGGGGAAAAAAAAAAAAAAAAAAGGAGCCATATCTTTCTCCTAAAGTGTCTGGGATGGTGAAGTGAGGTAACATGTGGTCCCAGAGAGTCCCTAGATTAATCAGATGAATTAAAGGTATTAAAGGTGCGGAAAAATGGGCGGCGCCTGTGGCTCAAAGGAGTAGAGCACTGGCCCCATATACCAGAGGTAGTGGGTTCAAACCCAGCCCTGGCCAAAAAGTGCAAAAAAAAAAAAAAAAGTGGGGAAAAAAGTTTAACGCATCCTTCTTTGTCAAACGTACATAAGTGGAATAAAAAAGTACCAAGGAAAAGAAAGGAGGCTGTTGTGTCCAGCTGCACAAATAGTGGCATCTACTGCCTGCCTGTGCCTCTCATCTCCTGTTCCTGGTGCTAAAGCGGAACTCATTCCTGGTCAGGTGCTCTTCCTGTGATGTAAGTGAGCATTGGTGGGAACTCAACTGATGGCACTAGGTAGGATCTCTCCCGGCTTTCTTTATTTTGTACTCAATGTCTTTGAGAGCCTTTGTTCCTCAAAATGTGCTTGAGGACCAGCAGCATTGGTGTCCCCTGGGAACTTGTTAGAGATGCAGACTCTCTCCTGGACCTGTTGAATCCGAATCTGCATTTTAACCTGATCCTGAGAGGATTCAACCCCAGGAGATTCATATGCACTATAAAGGCTGAGAAGCGCTATAGTTAGGTTTAGAGCACCTCCATCTAAAAAGCAGGCAATTCACAACTTTCTGAGTTAGATGACGCTTAATGCTGTCACTGGTCATTTTATCTTAAGCCACAGAAGTATATCCATATAAAGGAAATAGGCTTTTCAGTCATCCTGGGAGGGTATGTTCCTGATCTTCACAGCATGAATCTATATCAAGTCATTTTCTGCAGCGAAATCACTTTTTATCAAAATACTACACAATATATATTTCAAAAGGTAAATCACATTTAGGCTTATAGTAGAAGACCCTACACTATACCTTTCCATCCCCAACTCAACCACTTTTTTTTTTTTGAGACAGAACCTCACTCATTTGCTCCTGGGTACAGTCTCATAGAGTCATGACTGACAGCAACCTCAACTCTGGCTCAAGCGATCCTCTTGCCTCAGCCTCCCAAGTAGCTGGGACTACAGATACCTGCTCCAACGTCTGGCTAGTTTTTTTTTTTTTGTTTGTTTTTTTTTCTTTTCTTTCTATTTTTAGTAGAGATAGTATCTTGCTCCTGTCCAAGCTGGTCTCAAACTCCTGAGTTCAGATGATCCACCTGCCTCACCCTCCCAGAGTGCTAGGATTACAGGCATGAGCCACCAAGCCCAATCCCAAATCAACTACTTTTAATTCTTTTTCTTACAATATTTTTCCTGTATTTATATCCATGCTTTTATTGCTATTTCTTAATTTTTCTATGTTTAGATGTTATGTATGGATTTTCTGCTATGGAATTAAGGATTCTGCTTTCCTACCCCCCCCCCCACACACACACACACACACACACTTCCAGGTAACACAAACTTTCCCTCCTTCCATCCTCCCAAAGAGCTATTTCACCATTTGGATTCAATATTTAGTGCTTTTTTTTGGGGGGGGGGGACAGAGTCTCACTTTGTCCTCCTTGGTAAAGTGCCGTGGTGTCATAGCTCACAACAACAGCAACCTCAAACTCTCGAGCTCAAGCGATTCTCTTGCCTCAGCCTCTCAGTTAGCCGGTACTACAGGTGCCCGCCACAACCCCCCGCTATTTTTAGAGACGGGGGGGGGGTCTCACTTTTGCTCAGGCTGGTCTCGAACCCGTGAGCTCAGGGAAATCCACCCACCGCAGCCTCCCAGAGTGCTAGGATTATAGTCATGAGCCACTGTGCCCTGCCAATATTTAATGGTTTTATTACGACCAGGTAAACATTATTATTCAAATTTTTTGTGCTCTCTGGAGTTAGTAATTACTATGCTAATTACTATTTAGCATTTGTTTGATTTTCTGGTCACCAATTGCTAATTTAATCCCAAAGTTTCCAATAGAACTGAATATTTACTCTGAACATGTCTAAACACAGGAAACACATCCTCCCGGAGCTTCCTAAAAAAGGATATATGCAAGGTCAAAGTTTTGAGACCTTGGATGGCTGAAAATGCCATTATTCCACCCTCACACTTAACACTCACTTGGACAGATAATCATTCCTCGGTTGGAAACCATTTCCTCTCTGAATTTCGAGGGCATTGCTTTATTTTCTTCTAGTTACCATTGTTAAAGTTAAAAAACCTGATACCATTCTGACTTCTGGTTCTATATATGTGATCTTTTTCATTTGGAGAAGCTCTGAAGTAGGTCTTTTAATCCCCGGTAATTTGAATTTCATCATATGTTTTGATGCCAGTCTTTTTTCTTTTCTTTTCATTTGAGACATGATCTTGCTCTGTTGCTCAGGTAATAGTCTTGAACTCCTGGGCTCAAGCAATCAATCCTCTTTCCTTAACCTCTTGAGTAGCTAGGACAACAGCTACATACCACCACACTCGGCTAATGTTTTAAATTTTTTTGTAGAGGTCTTGCTATGTTGCTTAGGCTGATCTCAAACTCCCGGCCTTAAGTAATCCTCCCATTCTTCCCTCAGCCTCTCCAAAGCACTGGAATTACAGGCATGAACAACTGCACCCTGCCTCTTTTTCATTGATTGAACTGTGAACTTGCTGGGACCTAAAGAATCATGTCCTTCATTTCTGAAAAGTTTCTTGATTTTAAGAAATTCCCCCTTGTTTCTCTCCATTCTAATTTTCTAGATTTCCATCATTCAAATATTAATCCACTAATTTTATTGTCTTTTTTCTTCATGGGCTTCAGTTATTATTTAACTTTCTGGAAGATTTCCTTAACAGCTCCTCAGAAGTTGACTCTATCATTGATAAATTCCATTAGTAATATTTACCTCCAGTAACTGATCACGGCACAGCTGCAGTTCCATACTGTGGGTGACCAAGGGGCCATCCAGAAATCAAAGGTGCACCAACCTCCTTTCCTCAAATCATGTTTCAGTGAGTTGTGATTGGGTCAATGAATCTGACTTCAGACACCAATTCTCGTCAGGCTCCCCAAGACCACTCTCAGGTTCAATGATTCACAAGAGGGACTCACAGAACTCAACAAAGTACTTATATTCATGGTTGCAATTTATTATAAAGAATACAGATTAAAACCAGCAATGAGAAGAGGTGCATAATGCAGGATCCAGCAGACTCCAGGCACAAGCTTCCAGTTATCCTTGGAAGTGGAGCTGGGGGACAGTACTTAATTCTCCCAGCATGACATATGACAAGATGCACAGAACATTGCTAACAAGGGAGCACACTGGTTTTTATTGGGGGTCACTCTCATTGGTTGACTGCCCATGTGACTGACCTTAGTTCAGTCCCTCTAGATGTCAAGGTCCAAATCCCCAGATAGAAATCATGTCACTGTCTGATATAGCCCGAGGTACCCAGGAAAACAAAGACATTTTTATCAGGCAGGATATTCCAAAGACTTAGAGCTTACTTCCCAGGAGGGAACCTAGCAAAAGCCAAACCATTCTTTCAGATGTTCAAGGTTTAGACAACTCAGACTTGCTGAGTTAATACTTTCTGCAGTATATGCAGTCAGTGCCCTTTCAATGCCCCCTCACTGAGGTCCCCTTCACTGAATGGTGCCCCCACTTCTGCTGTTTAAGTTCTCGCTGCTTCTAGGTCATAGCCATCTGCTCTCTTCAGACAAATGTCCTCAGCTGATAGAAGCTGCCTCACCCAGAAGGTTACACTTCGCAGCCACCACCTTCCCCCCAATTCCCAAACCCCATGGGGAAGCCACAGCCAATGACTGACATAAGGGTACATGTTGAGACCAACTCTATGGTACAGTTCAAGTTCCAGAGCTACGTGTTGAGGCCAGGCTGAGGCTAGACTCCAGCCAAGGCTACATCCTAGCTTAGTGCTTCCCTACCTTGTCCTGCTTCCCTTCCCTTACTGCCCTAAAAGTTTTCCTCTTGAGAGCACTGCCTCAATAAACCATGTGTACTGGGATCTGCATCTCAGGCTCTGCTTGTAGGATGAACCAGCATCTGGCATAGTGCCTGGCACATAGGAAACAATACATTGATTGCTGAATAAAAAAATAAACTCTGAGAAAGTTACAGACAGCTTGCCTATAAATGTATGCAGAACACCAGGTGGATAGTGAACCCTTAGGGAGCTTTAATTAGCCCCCTTATCCCACTTCTGCAATAGAGAGTAGCCTCATCTTGATGGGATCATCAGGACTTGACCCTCAGGTCTGCATATTCACGAATGCAATCTTGTGGATGCATCCAGAATCAATCAGGCTTAGGGGACTAGCAATCTTAAACTTTCATGCTAATTTGCTAATTTCCAAAAACAATTGGAACGTAAGAAAAAAAAAAAGAAGAAGAAGAAGAAAGAAAGAAAATGCTGGGATCTTTTGTTATACTGTCACCTTGTGGACAAATCTACACTTTAAAGCCCAGTTGTTGAATAAGCAAGAAGAGCCAGAGCAAGGGCAATCCAACAGTGGGTGATCCCAAGGGCTAGTGACATTGGCTCTATGGACTGACAAGCCCATCACCCTCAGAGATGTCAAGGCCATCAGGCCTGAGCCTTTGCTGGAGGCAGATATGCAGCCTTATTCTTGTTCTAGCCCCTCCTCTGCTAGGGGACATATGGCCACTGTCTCCCCCTCAGTTTTCTTTAAAAGTACGACGTGAGAACAAGGACTAAGTTCTCTTAATTATGACACATTACCACGCATGCCTCTCAAGTCACTTGGCTGGAACCTCTGTAGCCACCACCCATTTACAGGTTGTCAATGAGATAGGCTTCTTTTCCAGGTGACCAATCCCTTCATTAAATGTTTACTTTTCTCCCTAATTTCATTTTTAGAGAGTAACTTTTTCTTTTTTTGGACACAGGGTCTCCCACTGTTGCCCAGGCTGGAGTACAGTGATTGAGGTGTGATCATAGCTCACAGCAACCTCAAACTCCTGGACTCAAGCGATCCTCCCACCTCAGCTCCCAAGTAGCTGGGATTACGGAAGCGTGCCACAATGCCTGGATCCTCAGAGAGTAACCTTAACCTCCAATATGGGGTCACCAGGTCTTAGCCCTCTTACATTCACATCTTCTACCCCATTTCTGAAACCCCAGTATCTGTAACCCCACCCCCTCCTGTAGTGCTTAGAACACCTAAATGTCCCCCGTTTAGTAGTCATGTGGGAGCCCCACCCCAGTGCCTCCTTGGCAGAGCTCTCTGCACTCCAGAACTGAAGGCCTGAAAAATCCCCCATAAGGGCCCGCAGGCATCACCCCACTCTCATGGAAGAAAGCCGAGGACTTTGATATTGAATGACTTGCCCATGGATGCATATCTCTGGGAACTGACAAGAACTAGAAAGAAGCCCTTCCTTCCTTGGACAGATGCCCAAGTAGTAATGGGGATAAAATGCCTTCCTGACAACACAGATCCTCTGGGAGGGCCCTAGGGCAGAGAACTAACAGAGGCAAGAGGGTGAGTCTTAGTTCTCAGAAATCCCTGACTTCCCAGCTAAGCCCCACCTAGGCCACCAGCTACTTATGAGGCCAGACCTGCAGCAGCCCTCTCCCACCTCAGGGCCTTGCCTGGCAACGGGTCACAATGCCCCAGCTGCCCAGTCTCAGAATGGCTCACCTAAGTGGGAGGAGGTGAGGAGGGTTTGGTGGGTGGGTATGCAAGGAGGGGGCATTCCCAAGGAGCCCAATTCCCTACTCTCTCAGATCACCCTCTAGTGTCTGCCAGGGCCCCACCCCTCCCGCAGTCCCACCCCAAACTCCTTCCAGCACTGTTCTTCATGTCACCTCCACCTTCCTCCATGACCCAGCTCTACTTACCCAGGCCCAAAGCCTTTGCAGATCCAACGCCAGTTCCTCCCAGGGGCCTGGGTGCTGGGGAGGGATTGAGTAGTCCAGAGCATCCATGTGTATTTCCCTGTGACTCTAGCCAGGCCCAGCTCCTGGACAGTGTCCTGGGGATGGGGGCACTAGGGTTGACGATTCGGGCAATCTTTTCCACGGCTGGCCTAGCTCTGTTGCTACTGCTGCTACTGGTTAGCTTCCTTGCCTTTGACCTACTCCATAGGTAAGTGGGCAGCAGCGTGGCAGGTGGGCATGGTAGGTGAGTGGGCAAGTGATCTACTTCCCTAAGCCCAGTTACCACTCTCTCCACAGGCCTGCAGGTCCTAACCGGCCACAGCACAGGCTTCTCACAAGGGGCCAGAGTCAGGGAGCTGGTGAAGGTCCAGGACAGCAGGAGGCTCTCCTCCTACCAGCGGGGACAGTCACTGGACAGCTCAGCCTTCAGGATGCACTGCTACTACTGCTCATGGGACTGGGGCTGCTCCTTGGAGCCCGTGGCATGCCTGCAGCCCTGCTGGGTCTGGCTTTCTGCCTCCACCCATGGGCCTGAGTGCCCTTCCAAAAACATTGTGTGCCCTAAAAATATACTGGGCATCCTCTTCCTCAGGTCTTCTTTCCTCCATCCTGGCTGGGCAGGTGGGAGGTTCCCCCTTTATTCCCAGCCTAAACATCAGGTGACCTCTGGACTCCTAATATGGGGAGAAGATACCTGGACTAAGGCTCAGGGCAGCAAGAGAAGGCAGATAAGAGACAGGGGTCCTAGGGAAGGATGTAGTAGCCATCTCAGAGCCTGTGAGTTGGGGGCAGTCATTCTGGCCTCCTCTGTGGTCCTAGAGAAGGAAGGCGCAGAGAAAAAGACTTGCAAGAAAGTGGGGTGGGCATGGGTATCAGTCAATAGGCAAGGGACAGGGATGCAGGGAGGGCTCCCACAGAAAGCATGAGAAGCTCTATCTGCAGGGCTCTCCAGCCTCCCCTGCCAAGCTGGAGGGTCCATGCAGAGGGACTCAGGTGAGCTTCACACCCTGCAGTAGCTCCTCTCTTGGCAGGACCCCACCCCAGCCCGGGTCACAAAGGGACTCCTCTTGGGAGGGTGGGGGTAGGTGAGAGTGAGAGCTTGGATCTGGTTGCCAGGTCCTCCTTGGGCACTGCAGGACGCAACATGACTTAGGTGACTCTGCCCAGAGGTAAGTCCCAGACCCCAGCTCCAAGCTCCAACCTACCCGTGCTGGCACCCTCCTGACCCCTGCAACCCTACCTGCCCTGGGCTCCCAGACAACTCCGGGGCTGCTTCTGCAGCTGGCCTGGCCTCTCTCCAGGTGCACCAGCCGTGATGCAGCAGCCGCGAGTGGAGACAGATACCATCGGGGCCGGCGAGGGGCCACAGCCAGTAGTGCCCTGGTCGGCCTGGGTCACGCGGCAGGGCTGGGCACGCTGGTGGGCATGTCATGTGCCCCCAAGCTGGGCCCAGTGGTGGAATACATCAGGCTGGCGGCAGCCACTACAGCGTGTGCTGTGGTGTCTGGAGGGGATACTCTACCTGCTGCTGGCACTCATACTGTGCCATGCCCTCTTCACCACCGGCTCCCACCTGCTGAGCTCCTTGTGGCCTGTTGTGGCTGCAGCATGGCGCCACCTGCTGCCGGCTGTCCTGCTGCTGGTGCTCAGTGCCCTGCCCGCCCTCCTCTTCACCGCCTCCTTCCTGCTGCTTTTCTCCACACTGCTGAGCCTCGTGGGCCTCCTCACCTCCATGATGCACCCAGGCTATGCTCAGGACTTGGACCAATAGAAGGGCAACCCCATCCGGCTGCCTGTGTCTGTTGAGCCCTGGCCTAGGGCTTGAGGCCTAGGGGAGAGGGAGGGCAGCGGGATCAGGGTCTCCTACCTCAGCAGGCATCATACCCACAGTCCCTAGCACGGGTCAGGGCATGTGTGGTGTTGCAGGTAGCCTGGCCTGGCCTCTGGGCATTTCCTCAAGCAATGCTAGAGATACCTAGCATGAGGCACCAGAGGCTTTGAGAAGGGAGACAGGACAGATTGCTTAGCTAGGGGCAGAGCTTGGCCAAGCCACTGACAGTCTCCTTGTGGATATGGTGACAACACTGAGGTCTACTTGGCAACTGGCAGCATCTTTTTCTACAGCTGCTCAGCTGTCTCAGCTTTAGACTTGCTGAGACCTTCTACCAAGGACCCCTGGACTTTCCATTCCTCCCACCAATTCCTTCTTTCCACTTCCAGGGAAACCCTAGGCGCTAGAAAAGGCCCCACTGACAGAAACCTAGCAGAGAGAAGGCCGGCCAGAGTCCATGAGACCTCCACTCACCTCCCAAACCTCTCAGCCTAGGCATGTCCCACCCTAGAGTGTCTACCTCCTGCCTCAATCCACATCATCAACTCTGAGAAATGGGCTGACCAGGATAGTGAGCACCCAGAAAGTTCCAATTCACTCTTTGAGTCCCAAGGTCTGCCATGAAAAAGCGAAAAAACCCCATTTCACCCACCCTCACAATGTATAGCCTTAGCGAATTAATCCTTTTGAACTTCAGCATTAAGTAGGTCCCAACCCTGTCATGGAGTTGTTGTGGAGTCAAAGGCAGTATTTATTTGTGAAGCACTTTTTTAAAAAACCAAAACTGTAAGATGTTGTTTTAAGATCCAAGGAAATTCTGTAGAAAATCTCAAAAGATTTTTTTACTTTTTTTTTTTTTTTTTCCAGTTTATGGCCAGGGCTGGGTTTGAACCTGCCACCTCTGGCATATGGGGCTAGTGCCCTACTCTTTGAGCCACAGGTGCTTCCCTGGCTCAAAATAATTTTTGAACCTGAAGGAAAAGGCATAAAGCCTCCTTGGGCTTTAAAATGCTCTATCTGGGATAGAATTTTGGCCCTGAAGTGGGAAACAGAGGTTGGATGGGTGTGGACAAGATGTAAAAGGCTGTGTGTCATGAAATCTCAAAATGTGCAGATATTGAACTCTTCTGATTGTGAAATGCTTGGGCCTGGGGCTTGGTGCCAGGAAATAGTAGCACCGTTGTGTGAATGGGAAAAGCATAGCCCCAGGGTTTCCAAACCTGACCCAGCCAGTGGCTTATAGCACCAGAATGGCCTTGGAAGGTGGTGTCCCTTGATTCCCTGGATGCTGGCTATTTGCACACCTGCTGACCCCTTCAAATAAAACATCGGGTAATCAGTTATTACCAAGTAAGGTACATGACAGACACACCTTTATCCATAGCTAAGACCCACCCATCTGATCTCTACGCAATCCCTGGCCATCCTCAACTCCCACCCAGTCCTGATCTCTATTTTATATCTAACCCTAAAATTCTTGTTCCTGAAGTGCTAGTGGTCCTATCTCCAACCATCTTTTCAGGCCCGGGGAACCAACCACTACAACTCTGGCTCATTTTTGCCCAAGTTTACTTACTATAAAATTTCCAAACCGTCTGCCACTGGTTAGATGGCTTCAACATCAGTGCCTGAAACCCAAGGACCAGACCTTCCTTTCTCTTTGTTGTTCTCCCTACAATATGGCCTCAAAGCAAGGGCAAGGTAGGACATGGAGGTAACACAGCCTGGGGATTAGCATGGGCTTTGGTGTATGAGCTGAGGCTGGGTTTGAATCCAGGCATTGTTATTTATAGCTCCATGGCTTTAGTGGAAATTACTGAACCTCCTAAATTTCACTTTCCTCATGGACACAAAGGCAAGAACACCTGTCTTTATGGCTGCTGTGGAGCTGCTGGCACGCAAGTAAAGAAACTGGACCAGCAAATTATAGCTATTCCTTGACTATTCCATTTTAGGGGTTAAAATCCAGGCTCAGGACAGCCTGGTCAGGGTCAGGGCCAAGCCATCTGAGTGTTAGTGCACCCTAACAGGCTACTCAAGGGAAACCAAAGGGGGCTGAAGGAACAAAAACAGGCTAATTGAAGACCCCATCACTTCTCAAGAACTCCTGTCAGAGATAAAGCCCAGGCCTAGGGAGATCATGAGTCAGATCAGTCTAGATGTGTGACAAGGTGAGATTTCAGGATCCTCCATGCTGAGGGTGGAGGCCAGGACACCTGGCCTGGACCAATCACTGACTGGGCCATGCATTGCTGGCCAGAGATATTGCTCTGGAGCCTGGGTCCATTCTACTTAAGGGAGAGAGGAGCCTTGGGCCAAGGTACACAAGATGCAGGCAAGAGCAAGGAGGAGGCCTTCCCGCAGTTTCTCTTCCCACACCATTTCACCCTCCCACCCTGCTAGTGTGAGTTAAGGCAGTGCAGCCAGACTAGACAGCAGGTGGGCAATAGTCATCAAATTATATCCACACATACTACACAACCCAGCAACCCAAACTGAATTCTCAAAGAGTTCCACACCAGCCTTGCTCCTGGAAATGTGGTCCCAGGACCAGCAGGATAGGCATCACCTGGGGGCTCCTTGGAAACTTAATTTTAACAGGATTCCCAGGTGATACATGTGCACACCAATGTGCTGCATAAGGTGATGTGCTGGAGAAGAGTTATGGCAGTTATTGATGGGGGCAGGGTAGGTAAAAGAAGGGTAAATCAAGGCAGATTCGTAGCATGGAGAAGAAATGGCAGTTAGAAGGGGCAGAAGCAACAGGGATGCATCTTAAAATCCTAGCACTGAGTAAAAACCTGATTGAGAAATACTACAATTCCTTTTACACAAAGTTAAAATGCACATCAGCAAAGCAAGACACTTGGGGGGGGGGGGTAAGAACTCCTAAAAGCAACAGATGAACAGAATGGAATGGACAACTCTGGGGCAGGCAAATGGGAGTAGGGTTAGAGATAGAAGGGAATTAAGTGAGGGACCTTGCAAGCAGGAAAAATGTTATTGCCAAGGAAGTAACTCAAATTCCTTTAAATGTAGAAAGAGACTTAAAAATGCAAGCCTGGGGAGAATGAACATGCTGGAATGAGGTAGTTCTAAGCCTTCCCGGCCCATCGGCCTCTGTGACCTGGGAGTCTGGATGGATAGATCTGCCTGCCCTCCCCTTCCCTACCCTGAAACCTGCTCTGATGAGGTCGCAGTGGGGCTGAGGATCCAAAAACCCGTTTGGCCTGGCTGGAAAGATAATCAGGTCAGGCAGGGCCTAAGGTACCAGAGGTGGTGTCAGTGGACAGGGCCTTTGCATCTAAGCAGAGCGGAGATCCGGGGCGGCAGGCACAAATGCTGGGGGCGCCCAGCGGGATTTTCCTTCGCCCTAGGAACGCAGAGCAAGGAGGAGTGGCCCCAACGCAGGAGGGCCCGAGAGGGCCGTGTCAGGGGGCGCGCACTGCTGCGGGGTCCCCGGAAGAAGGAAGCCGTGCGGCGCCCTGGGAATTTGCAAGGACAGCCTGCGGGAAGCCGGGAGGGAACGCTGTCGTTCAGGCTCGTGGGTAGAGAGAAGTGGGAGGCTACGTTGGCGCCGAGCGAGGCTCGGGTTGAAGGGAGCGGCTTATCAGAGCTAGCAGTCAGCGGCCACAGGAAAGCAGGGAGGAGACGGGGTCTCCAGGAGAGGGAAGGCGGCCTGCGCTTAGCCAGCCAAACGCCCGAGAGCCAGGGGCGGGAGGAGGGGCACTGAGGCAACGGTCCCCCGCCCCCAGGCTGGAGGCTGCTCTGAGGTGGAGGACGTAGCTGGAGGATCCCTGCGCCCAGGGCATCAGCAGCCGGCCGGAAGGAGCGGCGCGCTGAGGACACTGTTCTTTTTCCCTAGCTCAGGTGGGCGGGACAGGGGCAAGCGCGAAGGCTGGAGAGCTTTGTAGCGGGGAGTGTTGACCCTGGGACAGAGGCGGGCCGACAAGAGTCTGAGGCTGGGAGGGAAATCCCAAGCCCAGCCCCAGATCCGAGGGCAGTGGGAATAAAACAAGCGGTCCCGGAGTATTGGCGTCCCCCGGAAACTCAGCACGCGGATCCAGCAACCGACGGCGCAAGGCGCGCCCCCTGGCGGAGGTCTCTGGCTCTGGCAAGAAAGAGTAGTGGTAATGGGAGTAGGATACTACTACTCCTCACCTTCTCTCCTCCCCATTGAGGTGTGGAGATGGGTAGGAAGGGAAGTGGGGAGCAGTATCCTACAGGCTTGAACACCAGCACAGGGGAAGAGGACGCATCTCAGACCCACTATTATCACAGCGGCAGCTTTATTGACTCCGTAATCCTAGCTCCAAATCTCTGATCTGGGTCCCCTAGCCAGAGATCCAGGGGTATCCAGGGGGGAGCTCCTGAGAATCCTGAGGGAGGGGGGACATAGAGGGAAGAGCTCCTGAGAATCCTGGGGAAGGAACAGCCTGCTCAACTGCGACTGCGGCCCAGCCCTAGTCTATTATATCATATCCCCCCAGGTTGTAAAGATCTGTCTTCTCTGAGGTTGTCAGGGTCTGGATGCAATCAACTTTGGACAAGTTCATTTTTCTGCAGAGCAACATTTTCATCTATATCTTGGAACTAATGCTTGCTTCCTTTACACTGATTTCCATACCTTTCAAATATTTTCTTTCCATCTCAAAAATAAAAGAAACTTGATTTACCATGTTTCTACCTCATTTTCAAGCCCGTGTCTTCAAATGTCTAACCCCCAAAATATCAATTTTAAAAATTGGTATGTTGTTAGGGTGCCAACCACTTATACCGAGGCTGGCAGGTTTGAAACCGGCCCAGACCAGCTAAACAACAATGACAACTGCAACAAAAAATAGCCAGGCTTTGTGGCAGGCCCCTGGAGTCCCAGCTACTTGGAAGGCTGAGGCAAGAGAATCGCTTAAGCCCAAGAGTTTGAGGTTGCTGTGAGCTTTGATGCCAGAGCACTCTACTGAGGGCGACATAGTGAGACTATGTCTCAACAACAAAAAAATACATTGACACGTGATATTTTACATCTGCAAAGTATTTGTAACATATACTAAAGTTATGAAACTCTCTAAAAGAAACCACAACTTAGATGGCAGATGTTATCAGGATAGGGTTCTTCGTGGGTGTTCTTCAGCAGCTGGATTCACAGGCAATGGCTACAGAATTTTGGTTCGCAGGCACCTTTGACTTGTAAAAGAAATTGTTGGCCAGGAGTGGTGGCTCATGCCTGTAATCCTAGCACTTTGGGAGGCTGAGGTGGAAGGAATTGCTTGAGGCTAAGAGTTCTAAACCTGCCTGAACAAGAGCCAGACTCCATCTCTACAAAAAATAGAAAAATTATCAGAGTATAGTGGTGCATACCCGTAGTCCCAGCTACTGGAGAGGCTGGGACAGGAGAATTGCTTGAGCCCAGGAGTTAGGGGTTCCAGTGGCTATGATGATGCCACTGAATTCTAGCCCATGCAACAGAGTGTGACACTATCAAATTTTTTTTGAGACAGTCTCACTTTGTCACCTTCGGTAGAGTGTCATGGGGTCATAGCTCATAGCAACCTCAAACTCTTGGGCGCAAGAGATCTTCTTGCCTCAGCTTCCCCAGTAGCTGGGACTACAGATGTGCCACAATTCCCAGCTATTTTTTAAACACGGGGTCTCACTCTTGCTCAGGCTGGTCTCAAACTCGTGAGCTCAAGCAATCCACCTACCTTGGCCTCCCAGAGTGCTAAAATTACAGGCATGAGCCATCACACCTGGCCAAAAAATTGCTTTTTAAGTTTTTACTATTAAGCATATGTTTACTGTATATTTTGGGTGTTAACTTTTATCCAGTTAAGAAATTTTATCCAGTTAAGAAATTCCTTTCCTCGCCTAGTTTCCTAACAGTTTTGATCATGAATGGATGCTGAATAATAAAATTGCTTTTTGATTCTTCTTTATTCTGTTTATTTAGTGAATTACATTTTGTTTCTTCTATTAAATACTTATGTTTCAATATTAAATCATGCATTCCTGGCTCGGCGCCTGTGGCTCAAGCGGCTAAGGCGCCAGCCACATACACCTGAGCTGGCGAGTTCAAATCAAGCCCCAGCCCGCCAAACAACGATGGCTGCAAAAAAAAAAAAAAAAAAAAAACACACAAAAAAAAAACCTGGGGGCATTGTGGCTAGTGCCTGTAGTTCCAGCTACTTGGGAGACTCGCTTGAGCCTAAGAGTTGGAGGTTGCTGTGAGCTGTGATGCCATAGCACTTTACCCAGGGCAACAGCTTGAGGCTCTGTCTCACACACAAAAAAAATAAATAAATAAAATTTAAAAAAAAATAAAATAAATCATGCATTCCTGGGGGGAAAAAATCCTGATTCTGCTTTAATTGACATAGAATTCACATACACATTTTACATATGAGTAAAAATGTACAAATCTTGAATGTACGGCTCACTGAATTTTTACCTGTGTATCTACATAATCACCACCCAGCTCAAGATACACAACTTTTCCTTCATCCCAGAAAGTTCCATCATACTCCTCAAGCAATGTCTCCCCCCAAAGGTAGTCACATTTTTAACATCTATCACTATAGATTGGCCTATTGAAATCACACAGAACAAAATGCTTTGTTATATCTGGTTATGCAGTGGTCCTGAAACTTTTTAAACAGGGGCCAGTTCACTGTCCCTCAGATCGTTGGAGGGCTGGACTATAGTTTAAAAAAAAAACTATGAACAAATTCCTATGCACACCGCACATATCTTATTTTGAAGTAAAAAAACAAAACGGGAACAAATACAATCACACCACTGCATGTGGCCCGTGGGCAGCAGTTTGAGGACCCTTGTATGTGTCTGTGAGCTTTATCCATATAGTTGCATCTATCAATAGTTTTTCTTAAATTAGTGTGTGGTGTCCCACAATATAGAAAGACAGCAATTTGTCCATCTCCCATGGATGGACATTTGGATCATTTTCTAGGTTTTGACTACCATGAATAAAACATCTACGAATATTTTTGTTCAAGTTTTTCAGCAGACAGATGTACTCATTTCTGTGGGAGTGGAACTTTTGGGTCATAGAGCACATAAATGTTCAACTTTAATAAATGTCGCTCCAAATCCAAATCTCCAAAGTGATTGCTTTACAATCAGCTTCCACTGCTTTTTTTAGCCTGCCCTCCTAATTTGTTTGGAGTTTCTTTTCTCTGCTGGTTTTATCAGATATGGTATTTGCATTTGTGTTCCTCATTTTTACTCTTGTTTGGGTGATTTCTGACAGAAGGAAGAAATACTGTATCACTTTCAAACTGTGCAACTTCTTTCCTTTTAAAAACCAGGAATATAGATTGGTTTAATATTCAAAAAACTACTAATATAATTTACCACATTATTAAGCTAAAAAATGTGATAATTTCAATAAATGCAGAAAAGGCGTTTTTAACAAAACCTGACATCCATTCCTCATTAAAAAAAAAAAACAAAACAAAACTCCCAGCAAACTAGGAATAGAAGGAAATATTCTCAACTTGATAAAATGCATCCATGAAAAACTGCACACCAACATTGTGCTTAATGGTGGAAAAACCACATACTTTCTTCCTAAGATCAGAAACGAGTATGTCCACTTTCACTGCTTCTGTACAATGTTGTACAAAATATCCTAATCACTGAAGTAACACAAGAAATATAAATAAAAGGTGTATAGATTGGAAATCAACATGTAAAACTTTATTGGCAGATAACAGGATTGTCTATGCAGAAAATCCAATGGAATCTATTTAAGAAGGTACTAGAATAAGCAAATTTAACAAGGTAACTTGTGTACATGGTCATGATTATAAGGCCAACATATAAAAATTAATTTTACTTTTGTGTACTAGCAATGAGCAACAAGAAATTGAAAATTTTTTAAAGTAGCATTTCCAATAACAGAAGAACATGAGCACTTAGGGGCAAATCTGACAAAAGATGTGAAACACCTGTACACTGATAACTACAAAATTTAAAGAAAAATTTAAGAAGACCTAAGTGAGTAAAGAGAGATACCTTGTGCATGGGGTCAGACATTGGTCAGACATTTTATTAAGATGTCAATTTTCAGGCCAGGCATGGTGGCTCATGCCTGAATCCTAGCACTTTGGGAGGCCTAGGAGTTTGAGACCAGCCTGAGCAAGAGCAAGACCCTGTCTCTAAAAAATAGCTGAGTGTTGTGGTGGATGCCTATAGTCCCAGCTGCTTGGAAAGCTGAGGCAAGAGTATCACTTGAACCCAAGAGTTTGAGGTTGCTGTGAGCTCTGACCCCATGACATTCTACCTAGGTGACAAAGTGAGACTGTCCCAGCTACTCGGGAGGCTGAGGCAAGAGAATCGCCTAAGCCCAGGAGTTGGAGGTTGCTGGGAGCTGTGTGACGCCACGGCACTCTACCAAGGGCGACAAAGTGAAACTCTGTTTTCTAAAAAAAAAAAAGAGAGTGTGCTATTGGTATAGACAAACAGATTAATGAAACAGAAAGTCCAGAAATAGATCCATACATACACAGACAACTGAGTTTCAATGAAGATGAAAAGGTAATTTAGTGGATAAATTAGAGTCTTCAATAAATGGTGCTGAACCATGGTATATTCATATAAAAAAAGAATCTCAGTTTACACCTAACATCATAAACAAAAATTAACTGAACATAGATCACAAACTTGAATGTACATAGTAAAACTTAAAGCTATAAACCTTCTAGAAGAAAACACAGAGGAAAATAGTTGTGACTTTGGGTTAAGCAAAGATTTCTTACATATGACATCAAAAGCACAATTCATAAAAGAACAATTTGAAAAGAAAAAGAAAAGAACAAGTGATCCCATCGCAGGCTGGGCAAGGGACTTGAAGAGAAACTTCTCTGAAGAAGACAGGCGCACAGCCTACAGACATGAAAAAATGCTCATCATCTTTAGTCACCAGAGAAATGCAAATCAAAACTACTTTTGAGATATCATCTAACTCCAGTAAGATTAGCCCATATCACAAAATCCCAAGACCAGAGATGTTGGCGTGCACGTGGAGAAAAGGGAACACTTCTACACTGCTGGTGGGAATGCAAATTAATACATTCCTTTTGGAAAGATGTTTGGAGAACACTTAGAGATCTAAAAATAGATCTGCCATTTAATCCTGTAATTCCTCTACCAGGCATATACTCAGAAGACCAAAAATCACATCATAACAAAGATATTTGTACCAGAATGTTTATTACAGCCCAATTCATAATTGCTAAGTCATAGAAAAAGCCCAAGTGCCCATTGATCCATGAATGGATTAATAAATTGTGGTATATGTACACCATGGAATATTATGCAGCCTTAAAGAAAAATGGAGACTACCTCTTTCATGTTTATATGGATGGAGCTGGAAAATATTCTTCTTAGTAAAGTATCTCAAGAATGGAAGAAAAAGTATTCAACCCTACTATGAAACTAATTTATGGCTTTCACATGAAAGCTATAACCCAGTTATAACCTAAGTATAAGGGGAAGGGGGAGAGGGAGGGAAGGGAGGGCGTAGGATGGGTGGAGGGAGGGTGATTGGTGGGATTACACCTGTGGTGCATCTGACAAGGGTACATGTGAAACTTAGTAAATGTACAATATAAATGTCTTAACACAATAACTAAGAAAATGCCAGGAAGGTTATGTTAACCAGTGTGATGAAAATGTGTCAAACGGTCTATAAAACCAGTGTATGGTGCCCCGTGGTTGCATTAATGTACACAGCTATGATTTAATAATACCGTATGTACTCGAGTATAAGCCGAAACCTGAACTCGGCACAAATTTTGTGCCGAAAAAACTCTGCTTATACTCAAGTATATACGGTAATAATAAAAAAGAAAAATTTGATAAACTGCATTTCAAAATTAAACACTTACATTCTTTTTTTTTTTTTCTTTTCTTGAGACAGAGTCTCACTCTGTCGTCCTAGGTAGAGAGCTGAGGTGTCATCATAGCTCACAGCAATCTCAAACTCCTAGACTCAAGCGATCCTCCTGCCTTAACCTTCTGAGTAGCTGGGGCTACAAGCACCCACCACAATGCCAGGCTAGTTTTTCCATTTTTAGTAGAGACAGGGGTCTGGCTTTTACTCAGGTTGGTCTCAAATTCCTGAGGTCAAGGGATCCTCCAGCCTTGACCACCCATAGTGCTAGAAGCCACTGTGACTGGCCTAAAAACTTACATTCTTGAAAAGATACTATTAAGAAAAAGAGGTTCACAAACATGGTGAACATTTCTAAAACCTGCCAGACTTTCTATAATAAGTGTGGCAAGCACCAGCCACACAAAGTAACACAGGAAAGGACTCTCGGTATGCCCAGGGAAAGTAGCATTATGACAGAAAGCAGAGTAGCTATGGAGGGCAGACTAAGCTGATTTTCCAGAAAAACACTAAAATCACAAAGAAGATGGTGCTGAGGCTTGAGTTTGTGGAGCCCACCTGTAGATCTAAGAGAATGCTAGCTACTAAGAGATGCAAGCATTTTGAACTAGGAGGAGATAAGAAGAGAAAGGGCCAAGTGACACGGTTGTGAACATCTTTTGTTTTATCATGAAGACAATAAAATCTTGAGATTATGTTCAAAAAGAAAAAGAAAAAGACAGGAATGAACTATTTATACACACAACATAGATTGATTTTTTTTTTATTTTTTTTTTTGAGACAGAGTCTCAGTTTGTCATCCTCAGTAGAGTATTGTGGTGTCATAGCTCACAGCTTGGGCTCAAGTGATCCTCTTGCCTCAGCTTCCCAAGTAGCTGGAACAATAGGCGTCCACCACAATACCTGGTTGTTTTTAGAGATGGGGTCTCACTCTGGCTTAGGCTGGTCTTGAACTCCTGAACTCAAGCAATCCAATTTCTGGACTTTCTGTTCCATTAATCTGTTTGTCTATATCAATAGTACACGATTTTTTTTTTTGAGACAGAGTCTCACTTTCTTGCCTCCCAGAAGGCTAGGATTACGACATGAGCCACCTCGTCCAGCCCTAGATTAATTTTTATTTGTCCCATTAATTTCATTCATTAGGTTGAGTGAAAGAAGCCAGATTAAAAAAAGAGTGCCTATTGAGTGATTTCATCTATATAAAATTGTATAAAATTCAAATTGGTCTATAGTAACAGAAAACAGATTAATATCAATGATTACTTGGAGACGGGAACAAGGGCCTGTGAGGAGGTTGTGGAGAGAGGCAAGAAGAATAAATGTCATTATCTTCATTGTGATGATGTTTTCACAGATGTACCTGTATCAACATGTACACTTTAAACTATGCAGTTTATTATTTGTCAATCCTACTTCAATAAAGCAGGTTTTGCTTTAAAAAAGAAAATAGGCTCAACTTTTTTTTTTTTTTTTTTTTTTTTTGTAGTGACAGAGTCTCACTTTATCGCCCTCGGTAGAGTGCCATGATGTCACAGGACTCACAGCAACCTCCAGCTCTTGGGCTTCCACGATTCTCCTGCCTCAGCCTCCCGAGCAGCTGGGACTACAGGAGCCTTCCACAACGCCCGGCTATTTTTTGGTTGCAGTTCGGCCGGAGCTGGGTTTGAAACCGCCACCCTCGGTATATGGGGCTGGCGCCCTACTCACTGAGCCACAGGCGCCACCCAATAGGCTCACTTCTTGGTGATCAGACTTTTTTTTTGTTGTTTTTTTTGAGACAGAGTCTCACTGTCACCCTTAGGAGAGTGTGGTGGCATCATAGCTCACAGCAATCTCAAACTCCTGGCTTTGAGCAATCCTCTTGCCTCAGCCTCTTGAGTAGTTGGAACTACAAGCTCATACCATGATGCCAGCTAGAAAACAGGGTCTTGCTTTTTTTTTTTTTTGAGACAGGGTCTCACTATGTCACCCTAGGTAGAATGCCGTGGCATCATAGCTCACAGCAACCTCCAGCTCTTGGGCTTAAGAGATTCTCTCGCCTCAACCTCGCAAGTAGCTAGGACTACAGGCACCTACCACAACACCCGGCTATTTTTTGTTGTTGTTGTTGCAGTTGTCATTGTTGGTTAGCTGGCATGGGCCGGGTTTGAACCCACCACCCTTGGTGTATGTGGCTGGCGCCATAACCACTGTGCTACAGGCACCGAGCCCAGGGTCTTGCTCTTGCTCAGGCTACCTTCCTATATCTTGATGTACTTGCCTTGGCTTCCCAGAGTGCTAGGATTACAGGCGTGAACCACCACACCTGCTCTCAATCAGAATTTATCTTTCACCAATGTACATAAACACTAAACTGACATACAAAGAACTGGGTAATGTAACAGAAAGCAAGTTATCTACTTTTGTTGGGAAAATTCCAGTTTAGATAAAATGAGTTTCTTTTGTAGAGACAGAGTTTTACTCCATCACCCTTGGTAGAGTGCCATGGCGTCACACTGCTCACAGCAACCTCCAACTCCTGGGCTTAGGCGAGTCTCTTGCCTCAGCCTCCCAAGAAGCTGGGACTACAGGTGTCTGCCACCAATGCTTGGCTATTTTTTTTTTCTTGCGGTTTTTGGCCAGGGCTGGGTTTGAACCACTACCTCTGGCATATGGGGCTGGCGCCCTACTCCTTTGAGCCACAGGCGTAGCCCTGCTTGGCTATTTTTTTGTTGCAGTTTGGCTGGGGCCTGGTTTGAACCCGCCACCCTCAGTTTATGGGGACTGCACTCCACTCACTGAGCCACAGGTGCTGCCCAAAATGTTTTTTTTTTTTTTTTTAAATCCACTAGTTTTAGTTTTCCTAAAATAATTTTTTACTCTGGAAAATTAAGGCTGACACTACAACTGAAGTACTCAGGAATCTTTTACTCCTTACAAGAGCATCTTGGGACAACAAAGGGATAGATACTGGATCTGTTCTCTAAAAACCAAGATTCCATGAATGGGAGGAATTCATGTATTACTTAATTTCTCAATGGTCAGATATTTTTGAGACATTGAAGTTTGAGTTCTCTCCTGTTTAACTAGAAAATAGTGGGCAAACATAGGATTTTCATTATCTTCAAATCTCAAAACAAAGGCAAGGAAACAATTTAAAAGCAAGTGATGACTTGTATAAGGCTATTTTTAAGTTTCTTGTTTTCCAGTCATAACTGAATAAAATCTATAACACAAGAGACAGATCTTTAAAAGTTGTTTTGTACTGGGCGGTGCCTGTACCTGAGTGGGTAGGGCACCGGCCCCATATACCAAGGGTGGCGGGGTCAAACCCGGTCCTGGCCAAACTGCAACAACAACAACAAAATAGCCAGGCGTTGTGGCAGCGCCTGTAGTGCCAGCTACTCCGGAGGCTGAAGCAAGAGAATCGCCTAAGCTCGGGAATTGGAGGTTGCTGTGAGCTGTGATGCCATAGCACTCTACCGAGGGCGACAAAGTGAGACTCTGTCTCTACTAAAAAAAAAAAAAAAGTGTTTTGTACTATATGCTTACAGTACAAAAAGACAACAAAGTAAAAATAATTTTATTTTATTTTTTTGAAAAAGGTTCTCTGTTACCCAGGCTGGAGGGCAGTGGTATCATCCATTGGTCACTGTAACCTCAAACTCCTGGGCTCAAGTGACCCTCCTGCCTCAATCTCCTGAGCAGCCAAGACTACAAGCATGCATCACCAGGCCAGATTCATTTTTTTTGTTTGTTTTTTTTGTAGAGATGGGATCTGACTGTATTGACCAGGCTGGTTTCAAACTCCTGGGCTCAAGTGATCCTCTCGATTTGGCCTCCTAAAGTGCTAGGATTATAGGCATGAGGCACTGGACCAGGCATATCTCCTTTATTCTATTCCTATAAATTTCAAATTTAAGATTAAGCTATTTCAGCCAATTTTAAAGAGATGTAAGAAATTTTTAAGAACAGATGTGTTGGGATATTGAAGTAAAGGTTATAAATACTCAATGGGGGCAACAGGTGGCACATAGCAAAACAGGGAGGAAATTTAAGTATAAAGGTAGAATGAAGGGAATGTTGAGCATACTGAACAGTCTCAGGTTGCTTGCAGAGAGTTCCAGAATTGAGATAGAGTTTGAAGTGAATCTAAAAGCACTGGAAGAGCTCAGTAAGGAAGGTGATGGGATTCTTAGAGAACAGAGTGGCAAGCAACAGAGAGGGCCCAGCAAGGTTAGGTGGCTCATATTACTTTTTCCTGGAAATCAGTCCAGGAGTATGATTTTCTCCAGCAACACCAAAAAGCCCCTGAGTCAAAAGTACAAAGGCATCTGGACAGAGAAAAGGTCTTTGAGAAGAGAAGGCAGAATGACAGGGATTGGCACACTGGAAACAGAAGAGGAACGGTTTTTGTTAATGAAAAGAAAAAAGCCAATTTTTGCAAAGAAAATTATCTAAAATCTTATCTCCCAAACAGAAAGCTCTCTTTCATTTTTTATGTGTCCCTTTCCACTTTTTGTTCATACCAGAGAGAGCTAAATATTGTTCTAGACACTGTGCTGGTGCCTTTACACAGTCTCATTTGAGGTGGAGTAAGGGATAAGCCCCCCACCTAAATCCTGGTGTTTTTGGCACCAGGGACCAGTTTCACAGAAGACAATTTTTCCACAAACCAGGGATGGAGGTGGAGTGGAGGTGGGAGTAAGATTCTCAATCTAGAAGCTCATAATCTAGATCCCTCACATGTGCAATGTACAGTGTACAGAGCTCCTGTGAGAATCTAATGTCACAGCTGATGTGACAGGAGGTGGGGCTCAGGCAGCGATGCAAGTGATAGGGAGCAGCTGACAATACAGATGAAGCTTACCTAATTTGCCTGCCCACTATTCACCCCTGGCTGCTCTTAACAGGGTTTGGGGACTGCAGCTCTAAAGCGTTTTATTAATTCAGTTTACTCAGCATCAGTGTGGGTTAATTTAATAGCTTTTCATTTCCATTTAGTCTGAAGATTGCTTGCAAGGATCAACTCTTTTCTGATCTTCTATTTCCAGCTCCTTTAGTGTGAAATGTTATCTCTTTTGTCAAGGTAAAGTTTTATTAACAAGTATGGAAAGGTAATGCAAGAGTTCTACTTCAAGATTATGTAAGGAGTCTTCACGTTACCTTATTTTTCTGCCCTGTATCACTCATCAGCTCACTGCCATTCTCTATCCCAGGGATGTTCGTCGTGTGGCCCATGAGGGGCATGCTGATTTTGTGAAGGCTTTTTTTTGCTTATCTGTGCTGTTTGATATCATGAAAAGTATGCACAGACCTTTTTTTTATCCCCCTGCTAATCAGCTTTGATTGGTGTTTGCATATTTACTGTGTGGCTCAAGACAACTCTTAATCTTCCAACATGTGGCAGAAAACAGAAAAGATTGGACACCCCTTCCCTACCCCTTACCCCACCTATTTTAATCCACATACCACTGGTGGTGCTCTTTGTACGGTCACAAATCTAGGGTCAAGACCACTTGTCAAAGCTGAGATCCCTCACCTTCTTTGCTTATAACTTCTGTATGAAGTTTAGAACAGCTTGTCTACCACCACCCCTTCCCTGGAACGCACCCTGGATTTTTCTCTCTGCTCTTTTTCTATCTCACCATCCCCAGCCCCATCAAAGAAGTTGGTCTGTGTTCACTTTGCTCCCATTGCAATTATCATCTATCAATTAAGTAATAGGTTACTTTTCTTTTTTTTTTTTTTGGCAGTTTTTTTGGCCAAGGCCCGTTTGAACCCGCCACCTCTGGCATATGGGGCCGGTACCCCACTCCTTTGAGCCACAGGCGCTGCCCAAGTAATAGATTTCTAATTTCTCTTCCACTTGGGTTTGTGAGCTTCCGGTTTAATTCCAATAACCTGAGTGTCTACTATAAGCCAAGAATTACACAAGATAGGTATCTTCCTATCAGTAGGGGAAGGTGAATATTTAATGTATGCATCAATTTATGAGATTGGGAGGTAAAGGTAAGAGCTAGCCAGATCCAAAATTCTATATCAAACACTGATGAATTCAACTCAGCCCTTGATTTTTTTCAGTCCCCAAGAGATGATGAAAACAGGGAACCTCTCCAGGATCTTTAAGTACATATATTCTGGTAAGGGTGGAAGTGCATGAGAGACAGCAGAAGGTGCAGTCAGTAATTTCTAAATAGTGTGGCGTCAAAGGCCCATGCTGGACAGAACAAGAGGTAACCTCTCCAACTTTTTTTTTTTTTTTGAGACAGAGTCTCACTATGTCACCTTCAGAAGAGTTCTGTGGCATCACAGCTCACAGTAACCTCAAATTCTTGGGCTTAAGCGATTCTCTTCCCTCAGCCTCTCAAGTAGCTAGGACTACAGGCACCTGCCACAATGCCCAGCTACTTTTTTGTTGTAGTTGTCGTTGTTTGACAGGCCTGGGCCAGATTCAAAACTCCCAGCCCCAGTGTATGTGGCTAGTGCCTTAGCTGCTGAGCTACAGGACAGAGCCCTTCTCCAACTCTTTTAAGATCATGGTTTAGGAGATGCACTCCCTCACACAGGAATATGTTATTCTGTTCTTCCATGTTTTTATTGGTGACAGCAATGGACAAGAACCATACCAGGCATAGCAGATACCTGTGCCCAGCACCTGGGGGGCCAGGCAGGCCCCGCATGGCCATTGGCACATCTAGCCCCAGCCCAAGATCCATCCTACCCAGGCCATGTTCCTGAATGGGTAGGAGGCCGTCTGTCCAGTTTGTACGTGTGGATCAGTCTGTCTGAGTGCTTGAGCCGCTGCCTGCAGGGCCCCCCCATCCTTGGCACATGGTAAGGGCTGCTGGGAACACAACGTGACATGCCCCGGTGGACCACCAAGCCCCGGTGCTGACCATGGGGCTTAGGGCCAGGGACTGGAGGTGGCAGAAGGCCAGGCACAAAGTTCATTCCCAGGCCACATCCTACAAAAGAACCACCAGTTGTTATCAGAGTGGGCTTCTGACCAGGGAGAGCAAAGCTCTGCTCTCAAGCAGCTCTAGTATTCCCGGTAAGCTTCTCTGAGATTTAGTTTCCCCATCTGCAAAACAGTGATGCCACTTCCCCTTTCTTCAGGCTGGGAAACTATGACAGTCAATGAATGGATTAGAGTCTATAGATGGCTATTCCAGACTCAAGGACTGCTGTGACCAAACCCAATCCTGGGGGCCAGACGTGGGAGGAAAAGGGGCTGCTCCAACTCCTATTAGCTCACCTGGGCACAGGATGCTGGGCTGGGGAAGGTGCAAGAGGAGGCTGCAGAGGTACCTACCTAAATGGGGTGGCACCGAGAAGTCTTCCATTGGATTATGATTGAAGAATTCTTGGGGTGGGAAGGGCTGGCCCGGGAAAAAAGGGGCATCCTGGGGCAAGGGTGGGAAGAGGGGAGGTGGAGAGGGCTGAGGAAGAGGGTAGGAAAAAGACATGGGAGGGGGCAAAGGAGAGGGTGGGGGCGGGGGCAAGGCCAGCTGCTCCCCAAAGTCAGGGGACTGAAACAGATGATCCATCTCTGGCCAGTCCTCCATCCATGGGTCTAGGAGAGGGATGAATTTTTTAGGCAGGCCTGTGGAGTCAGGCTGCCCTGAGCTCTGGCTATCTACACTTCCAAGGCTCTACTCCCTTCGGTGGGAGAACAGGGAGACCAGGTGGAACACCTGTGCCTTCTACCCAGTCTTCCTCACTCCCTCTTATTTCAGGCCAAGCCTAAGGTGTGTTCCTTCTTTCTGCCTCTGAAAATCTACCTTTGTTCTGAATTCATGCTCCCCTCCAGAGCCTTCTCCCTGTGTATGCCCAGTTCCTGTATCTTTAGCTTCTTGCTCTCCCCACAGACCAATAAATAAGTCAAACATAAAGATCCTGTTATTCCCTTCCCCAACTAGTTGTCTTTTCTTTCCGAAGAAAGACAGGCCTGGGGAGTCAAGCTGCCCTGAGCTGTTCCACAACAAACATTTTGCTCAATTTCCATTCCCTCCTCAACTGCTGACAGCCTCTTTCAAACCCTACTCTACTCATTCAATGCTTTTCCTATTAAATGTAACCACTTGCTAACCAATTACAAAATGGTTTTCTTCCCAAGTGTCACATGACATCACTAATGACTTCTGTCCTCTCTGAAAGTGTCTCTGCCCTCATCCCCTTTTATTTCCACCATTTGCCCCCTTTCCTGCTCACATATAAAGTGTGAACATTGCTCTGCTTTCTCCTTCATGTTCATATCTTTGGCTTCCATCTCTCTGCTGGGTACTGGTGACTCCAAATCTACTCCATATTTTTTCCCAGTACCTCAAATAAATCTGTCCTAACCAAATTCACCAACTCATTCTCCCACACCAAATCAGATTCTGCTTTTGACATCCCTAACTTTTGGACCAAACTGGAGCCTGAGCCCCCACAAACTAGCCTTAGAACATTTAGGGTGTCCCTTCCGTGATCGGAGATCAATTCTCTCACCTAACAATCAAAGAAATCAGACCATTATGTAATCAATGTCCTATTCACCTCTTTGATGCTCCAACTCCTCGCCTCCCCGTGCTCCTCACACCCTCTAATGTTGTGACAAACAGCCATCTAACATGATTTGTGTCACCAATTCCATAAACACTATTCTGTCAGTACTACGTATAGAGCAATTGTGCTAGACAATGGGGCTGAAAGGGATGAACTGTCCAACAAGTCTTGGGCAAGAAACTTGCTCTTTGGGGACATGATGTAGGAGACAAACAGCCACTGGAAACAACCAGCCACGAGGCCCATTTTCTGAGCATGTGGGAACTGGAAGCTGACAAGGAAACAGATGTTCTGCAGCAGTGTGTTACAGCTGAAATGTGATGGGAACAGTTATCTCAAAAGAAGCAGGAAAGGTAGAGTCCTCGGAATGACTCAGACATGGGGCCAGAGGAAAGCTGCACCAAGCCACAGCCAGTCACACTGAGAGGCTGAGGCTAACCAAAGACACCTATGGCATGTTGTCCACGAAGCCCATCCCCATGAGGTTGACCTTCCTAATACATGTCTGCTCAACAACCTTCCAGCTGACTGCACTCCACCCCCAACCAATGGGCTTACTTGCTTTTGCCATCCTTGCCTGAAAGGCCCTTCCTCCATTTCTGTCTTTCTGTCCCCTACACCCATGCCTAGCTAGAGGTGCTTCCATTTCTTTCCTGTTCATCTGTTGAGATCTTTTAACAAGCTGCCTTATGTGACCAATGCTTATATAACCTTGTTCACACACAATAAATAATCACATGATTAGACTGTAGAACACTGGAACTCAGACAAGAACATTGCTCCTGGGATCTAACCCTTCTCAGAGGACAAGGGAGAAGCATTCAGGAGCCACAAGTCCTTCAAGAGAACCTTACTTCCCTTGAGTAGCTTTGTCCTGTTCCATTTCTGAACCCTGTGCTCTGAGGGCCCTTTCCTCTTTACCCTCCCCTCCTTGTGATAGGGCTCACCAGGGGGACAGTTACGCTTGGGCAGCTCCACGCCCCAGGCATCAGCCACATGGGTCAGAAGCAGCTGTGAGAGGTGGCGATGTGCATGTTGGTCCCAGTGGACACCATCCCGATGACGATGCTGTACCGCATGCCGGAAATGAAAGTGGAGATCTAGGACATCGAAGCAGTGGTCCCCAGCCAGTGTAGCACTGTAGAAGTTCCCTTCAACCACATCCCGCCGTAGAGTGCCTGCCAGAGGCTGAAGCTGAGTGGGAGAGTGAAGAGCCACAGAATAAAGCAGGGTTGGGAAAGAGGGTTACCTATCTACCAGCCAAGGGTCCCATCTCTTGTTCTGAGGAGCCTCAGTCACTTGCCTCTGGCAGGAGGAAACCCCCAGTGACACGTTCCCCCAGGGGCATCGCCATGTTCCACACCCTCAGGCAGGAGTCTGGCAACACCTGGTCCATGCGCAAAAATACCCGCTCCAGGTTCTCTCGGTAGCGCTCCATTGAGCAGCGGCCGTACCTGTTGGGTACCACACAGGGTGGGCAAGAGCACACAGGTTGACTACCCCCAACCAGTCCTTTCCTTTCCCCTGTCCCAACCTGGACAGATCCCAGAGGCAGGAGTTGATGATCACCAAGTCCGGGGCAGGCCCATATGTCAGCTCCTCCAAGACATTCTCGAGGTACTCAGAGTAAACGCGGGTGAGGAAGTAGAAGCGCACGAGGTGATGGCCAGAACCCGAGCAGAACTGGCGGACCTCACGGTATTGTGTCCCGTTGTGCAGCTCCCCCAGCTGGCCCCCAGCCATCAGCTGGTCCTGTTCAAAGCTCAGCTCCCCCTACCCGGCCCCCACCCCGCCAGTCAGATCCATGCCAGGGAGGAAGACCCTGCCAGGCCAGGGTCTGCGCCCGCCCACCAATGGCATGGCTGCCAAGTTTCCCTCACCTTGGCTTTCAGCTGGGCAGCTGTGAGGAGAGAGTCTTTCTGGAGCAGAAGCACCAGGTCCTTGTACACAGCCCGCTGGACTGTGGGGAGACAGAAATCCCAAAGGTGCAGCAGATTTCAACCCACCCCTGATGCTCCCAAGTCCAGGCCTCCCATCTTCCCAGGGCTGGGCTCCCTATCACTAGCTCTGTGGAGTGTTGATGAAGAAGCAGAAGAAAAGATGAGGTTAAAAAGTCCTGGCACTGTCTCTGTTCTTTCTGTGTGTCTCCCTGCTAACAGCATATGGAGACCCAAGATCATCTGGCAGGAGTGAAGTCGGTCAAGTCACCAGGAGTCATACAACGTAAGTTATGGCCCTCATGAGGGAAATTATGAAGGACTGTGAGGGAGAGAGAGGTGGAGCGAGAATGGGCTAACAAGTCCACAGGTTACATTAGTACGCCTGTGGCAGATGTGGGGGTAAATAAAAAGATAAAGTCTGCTGGACTAAGACAGGCAGACAGGAGGTCTGAAATGGAGACACAAGGTCCAGACATAGATCATAGATCAGGCTGCAAGGCGTGGGATTGGGAAGCGTCATCGTAGAGGGGGCACTCACTGGAGTCCCCCAAGATGACCACGAATTTGTTGTGTAGCAGCTGCTGGACTTCCGAGGCCTGGAAGTGGACCATGGCGCTTCGCAGCGGGTGGCGCGGCTCGTCGTTTTCCAAACAGAAGACCATGCCGCCACTGACAACGACGGGCTGCAGGGACAGGACACTAAGCCGCGCGAGGGCGCGGACTCAGAGAAGGTCGGTCCCAGGGCCCGCCCCGAAACAAATAAGACCTGCGCCAGCCCCTCCTGGACTGCTCAGGGCTACAGGGTAAAGGTGAGGAATCTGTGGTGGCACCAGCCCTGGTCACATGAGGACCAGCGGCAGGGGTCGCCTAGCTAGCCGGCCTCCGGAGCGATGAAGCGCTTCCCGCGCGGCGCCGCCCTGCGCCCCGCCACGTGCCCGCCACTGCCTCGCGCATGCGCGCGCCCGCTCGCGCCAATTACCTAGTCTGGGGCTCCGCGCCGTTCACCCACGACCAGGGCAGGCTCGCGCAACGTGCGCCTCGCCCGCAGCGGGTTCCTGGCGCAGCCTCATGTTCCCGCGCCCGGGGAGGCCGGTCGGTTCTGCAAAGCCCCCTCCCCTCCCGTGCGTCCCCGGTAGCCGTCGGTGCGCAGCCCGGCGCCCAGCACTCTCCATGCGTGCGTCGCGGTGTACCCGACGGCGCCTCAGGCCTCGGTGCCTCAGGCGCGACGCTCACAGTTTCCACTTCCGGTCACCCATGTCCCACCCTGAGCAACTCCCAACGCCCAGTGGTACAAGTAAAAGGGAATGGTCGCCGGGGCGGGCAGGAGCCCGAGCCTGGCCCACTCGAGGGGGCGCGAATCCTAGGTGTGGGCGGGGGGCGAGGCAGCAGCCAAATGCGACTGCCCACAGTAGTGATGGCCGCGGCGGCGGCCTCGCCACGTGACCCGGATGGGCGGAAGCGGAAGTGGAAGTGCCGGCCTGGAGCCAGTGCTTGGTGGGTGTCCCCGCAACGCTGCCCAGCCGCCGCCTGCACCAGCTATGGACTGCTACACGGCGAACTGGAACCCGCTCGGGGACTCCGCCTTTTACCGGTGAGTCGTCCGGCCACCCCGCCCATGTCCGGGCTTACCCTGCTCGCCCGCTGGCTCGAGTCTGCGGGCGGAGCCGGCGGCACTCTACCCCGTCACTACTGGCGTTTGGATGCGCTCCTGTGCCGACTTTCCCGGAGCGACTGCCACTTAACGCACAGCCGCCTGTGGCCCAGGAGCCGGCCTTCTCCTGCTTCCCCTTCCCCAAACTGGGGCAAGCACGACGGTTATCCCGAAACACAGGTCTTTGGGCCTCCGGAAGGATGCTCAGAGAGAGGTCGCCTGCGAGCACTCAGTCTCCTGCCGGAAAGTGTTGCTGAAGTCAGACCACAGGGGCGCTTCGAGGGGGGTGGGATCGCACGACGGGCCGGGTAACAGTACTGACCAGGGCTGAGAGAATGGGGCAAATAATCAATGAATCCCACTGCACCGGGAAAGAGCACCCCTGTCTTGAGGCACCCATTTTATGGGAGTCGGACAGTCCTAGACCACGGGTGTTTCTTCTGTTAACAAACCCACAATGGGGGTTTATGTTGCTGATTGTACAGAATGCTAATTACTGAGACAACGACGATTATTAAGGAGAAAAGAATGTATTTCAGAAGACGTGTTAACAGGAGGCACAGACTATCTCAAATCTACTTTCGCAGAATCAGGGTTTTTTTATGAAGGTGAAAATGAATGACGCATAAGGGGAGTGAATATCATTACATGTTTGGTAGGAGTGGGGGGCATGCAAGTGCAGTGAGGAATCACACTAGTACATACATCCCATGAACAAAAAATGGTGGGTAATCACTTCTTGGCTAAGATCAAGTGTAAAAAATGGTGGGTAAATCCACTGCCCCCAACCCAGCACTCATTTTTTAAAGTATTAACTTATATACTACAGATAGTCGCTGGGTTATGAACAAGATAGGTTTTATAGATTGGTTCTTAAGTTGCATTTCTATGTAAGTTGGAACAAGTAAATTTACCTATTACCTGTAGTAGCCTCCATTAGTAAGTGGGAGTTATACATCAGTTGGTTCATTCTAACTTGGAGACTTAGTGTAATAGCCCTCATTTGTAACTGCAAATGTTTGTAACTCTAGGGGACTTCCTGTACTTTGATAATACGGGTTGCCTAACCAGGCTTGTTAAATCAGAGTACTGAGGATAATAGCTTTCCTACTACAGCGCTCCTGTTTATTATTTGAAGTCTAAGCTTTGTTGAGAAGACTGATAAGTGGGGCATAGTGGCTCCCAGCCTGAAATCCTAGCACTCTTGGAGGTCAAGGTGGGAGGATCCCTTAAGCTCAGGAGTTTGAGACCAGCCTGAACAAGAGGGAGATTCCCATCTCTGGTAAAAATAGAAAAATTATGTGGGCATGGTGGCAGGCACCTGTAGTCCCAACTATTCAGAAGACTGAGACAGGAAGATTGGTTGAATCCAGGAGTTTGAAGTTTCTGTGAGGTAGGCTGACACCATGGCTCTCTAGCCTAGGCAACCAGAATGGAAATGCTTTAAGGACAGGTACTTAATTTTTTCCCTATGTGTGCATAGTCAGGACCTAAATGCATGTTTAAGTAAGTGGATGAATGATAAACATGCAGCAGACATTGCATTTTGAGCCCTTTGGGCAAGACAGGATTCTTAGCATTGAAAGTAGCATTCTGGAGAACTCAGTGTGGAAAGGCAGGAAAAGAAATCATGACCAGTTCTTATGGGGCTCTAGAAGTCAAGCCATTTTTTTATCCTAAAAGTACAGTCTGAGCTAATCTGACTAATTAATTTAAGCCAGCCCTTTTGTTTGGTCGTACCTGTGTTGACCATTAAGATAGACATGGTCCCTGCCTGACTTCATAGAGTTTAGCAGGCAAGTCAGTTGACAATCACTCAGTATTTGATCATAATCAGTATGTGGGAATGTACAGGAGCATATAACCTAAGAGAGCATATAGTGGATTGGAGGGGGAGGGTCAGAGCTAGAGAAGACTTTCTGAGAGATATAATATCCCTGGATGAGTTAGGCGCAAGAAGTGGGATGGAGACGAGAATGTAGAAAAGTTCCAAGTTAGGCAGGACTGAGGCACTTCCAATGACCTAAAGAGAGCCAGTGTGGCTGGAATGCCACACGCAGCAGGGCCAGGACAAATGAGGCTGATGCAGGAACTTGTAGACCACTTTATTGGAAGGAAAATGGGAAGCCTAAATTAAAGGGTCTTAAAAGATTTATGTGTTTGGTTTTGCAGGGGGCGTGATGTTGTGTGTATGTGTTTTAAATTCCTTCTGGAGGCAACAAGGGGAACAAATTGGAAGGGGCAAGCAAGAAGAATGGAAGCAAGGGAGACTGGTTAGGAGCCCTATGCAATAGACTAGGGGGAAGTCGGGGGTGGTGAGTACAGAGGTGGTGATGGTGAGGTGGGGAGAAGGGACCAGTCTGAGAGATTTAGAAGATAACCCAGAAGGAGTTTGTAATGATTGCACTTTGTGGGGAAGAGGAAGAGCAAGGACTTAAGGATGACTTACGATTTTGGCATAAACCACGAGAAGGGAAGAGTGGAAGAGTTTGGTATAAAAGAGAGCGAGCATGGTTTGAATACATTGAGTTTCAAGTATTTTAGAAACATCCTTATGGTAAAAGAAAGGAGGTAAAGATACATTATATATTCCTGAAATCATTTTTAGAAGGGAGGATGACTTAAGTAGTTGTGTTTTTTGTTTTGTTTTGCTTTTTTGCATATGTAAACATGAACATTTCATATATAAACATGAACACAAAATTATGGTTAAATATACATAATATAAAATTTACAATCTTAACTATATTTGAGTGTACTGCTTAGTAGTATTAAGTATATGCACTTTGTTCTGCATCCAGTCTCCAGAACTTTTTCATCTTCCAAACTAAAATTCTATAAAGGAATTCATAGAAGGGTGCATACACATGAAAATTCCCTGAAATTCTATACTTATTAAACAATAACTCCCATTTTCCTCTCCCCCCAGTCCATGGCAACTATCATTCTCTTTTCTGTTGTCTCTATGAATTTGACTACTATAGATACTTCATATAAGTGGAATTATATAATTGTCTATTTGTCTATTTGTCTGTGGTGTCATAGCTCATAACATTGCTTGAGTTCAATTGCTTGTGACTGGCTATTTTATTTAGCATAAATGTCTTCAAGGTTCATTTTGTAGCATGTGTCAGAATGTCCTGAATAACATTCTATTGTGTATATATATACACACAAATGTATATATGCATATGTATACACATATATACACCACATTTTGCTTATCCATTCATCCATCAGTGTATAATTGGGTTGCTGTCCCCCCTTGGCTATTGTGAATAGTACTACTATGAACATGGGCGTACAAATATCTTTTCACTATTATCTGTACTCTGCTTTTACTTAGTTTGGGTTTATACTTAGAAGTGAAATTGCTAGATCAGATCATATGGTAATTCTATGTTGAATTTTTTGAGAAATTGTCATGCTGTTTTTCATAGCAGCTGCTGTACCATTTTACATTCCTACCCCTGGCAACAATGCTCCAGAGTTTTTTTGTTTTTGAGATAGGATGGACTTTTTAGCACTTTTTAGGGCTTGGGGATTTTGGAATTACAGAATTATTCCCCGAGGTAAGACCTGACTTGCTTCTTCCTCCCCAGACGTCTGATACCCCAGTCTGGACTGGCTGGAGATCACCTGTTTCACACAAGAGCTTATCACCCTAATGGACTGTGATTCTCTAGTAGTTCAGCTGCATTGCCACAGGGATTTCTTCATTGTTTTCCACAGGGAGCTGGAATTGAAGCTACCAGAACTATTAGGTTTAATGATTTCTAGGTACTAGAATTCAGGGTCCATTTACTGCTGCTAAGAGTTCCATTTCCGGGGCCTGGGAGCGGAGAAAAGATGTAGCTGGCTTTCCTCACTGAGGGTGTGGCCTGTCCTCAGAGTCCTTGCTCTTAGGCTTTTCCAGAGGCCAGCCTTCACTCTCCCTTTCCATACCTTGTGCTATCTCATGCTACCCTCCAGCCACAGCTTAAGTCACCTCACTGTCCTTGAGAACTGTACTTTATGTTGAGGACTTCAAGAGGTGGTGGATGCATTGCTGCTTTTCATTCCCTGGTCCTTACTTCAGTACCCCCATCAGAGGCTTACTGTACTTGGCTTTGCCTCTTCACTGACTGGTCCAAGTAGCTCCCAGCATGCTGGGCCGTATTTTTTATTTTTATTTTTTTGAGATAAGAGTCTTACTTTGTCGCCCTCGGTAGAGTGCCATGGTGTCACAGCTCATAGCAACATCAAACTCTTGGGCTTAAGTCCCAAGTTGCTGGGACTACAGGCACCCGCCACAATGCCTGGCTAAATGCTGTGCCGTATTACTCACTAGTTGTTTGATTGGAGGTTTTGACCCACAGCCTTCTAGGTACCTTAGCTCTTGCCACTTTCCAGAGCAACTCAAGTGGCCATCTGGATTCATGGTTTCTTAACCTCTACTTGAGTGATTTTATCCACCATAGTCACTCCCTGCATCTCACCCCACCCTCTTCTCATCAGAGCTGCTGTACCTCTGAAATGTTAAATTCAGACAACCCCCTCTTTGACCACAAGCCCTTGGCCACATGCCTCCTGATACACCTGTTCTTTAGCCTCACAGGGATCCCCATCCATGCAGCCTTCTGTTCTTTTTGTGTCTACATGTAGAATTCCCTTCTGTAGAGGTTTCCCTCCCTGTCTAGCTTGGAATACAGCTATGGGCAGTCACTTTAGTTCCTTTCTTGTGTTTTTCCTAACAATCTGTTCCCTTGTCCTTCACACCCACCCGGTGCAGAACCACCTCCCAGTGCATCAACATCCCCCCATCTCTGCACCTCTACCTAGGCTGCTACGCACTGTCTTGAGGTTCACACAACAGACAGGTAGGGGCTGCTATAAATCCATAACCACCAGCCTCAACTGGGCCCTCACAGTCGTGTTATGAGAGTCAGTCTACAGTCTCACCGCAAGGGTAGCACTTCTAAAAGATTAAATGAAGATACAACTGGGAACAGTTATAATATTTTGGAATTACTGAATATTGAAGTCTCCTTGCCCCCTCCTTCCAATAGCTGATGTCATTTCATGCTTCCTAAAGAACCAGAAGTCATTGCATGGGTGGGCCTTGGCTTCCGCCAGCAACCTGCCTGCTGTCTTTCATGATCCACTGAGGAGATGTGCCCCTGTTGCTGTCTCCCTGCTTTCTCAGAAATCTCCATACCTCCCTTCAGCCATAGCGTTTCTCCAGCTGTTGTCTAGACTCCCCTGTATCCAGACCACATAAGAGCTGGGTAAGATGGCAGGTGCCTATAGTCCTAGCTGCTCAGGAGGTTGGAGGATGGCTTGAGCTCAGAAGTTCCAGGCCAGCCTGGGCGACATAGTAAGATCCTCTCTCTAAAAATATTTTTTTAAAAGACACCTGAGGCCAGGTGCAGTGGCTCATGCCTGTAACTTAGCACTCTGGGAGGGTGAGGTAGGTGGATTGTTTGAGTTCAGGAGTTCAAGACCAGCCTGAGCAAGGCCAAGACCCTGTCTGTACTGAAAATAGAAAAATTAGCTTGTTATGGTGGTGGTCACCTGTAGTCACAGCCACTTAGGAGGCTGAGGCAAGAGGATCCTAGAGTTTGAGGTTGTTGTGAGCTATGACACCACAGCACTCTACCCAGGGCAATAGGGTGAGACTCTGTCTCAAAAAGTAAATAAATAGGTGTTGCCTGTGGCTCAGTGGGTAGGGTGTTGGCCCCATATACCAAGGGTGGCAGGTTCAAACGTGGCCCTGGACAAACTGCAACAAAAAATAGCTGGGCATTGTGTGGGCGGCATGGTCCCAGCTACTTGGGAGGCTAAGGCAAGAGAATCGCCTAAGTCCAAGAGCTGGAGTTTGCTATGAGCTGTGATGCCATGGCACTCTACTGAGGGCGACAGAGTAAAACTCTGTCTCTTAAAAAAAAAAAAAAAAGTAAATAGGCTGGGCACGGTGAGTTACACCTGTAATCGTAGCACTCCGGGAGGCTGAGCTGAGTGGATTGCCTAAGCTCACGAGTTCGAGACCAGCCTGAGCCAGAGCCAGAGCCAGAGCGAGACCTTGTCTCTCAAAAAATAGCCGGCATTGTGGCAGGCGCCTGTAGTCCAGCTACTTGGGAGGCTGAGGCAAGAGAATCGTTTAAGCTCAAAGAGTTTGAGATTGAAGTGAGCTGTGATTCCATGGTACTCTATTGAGGGCAACAAAGTGAGACTCTGTCTCAAAAAAAATAAAAAATAAATACATAAATAAAAGTAAAAGATCACCTGAGATGCTGGCAACCTACAAATTCCTAGATTAGATCTACTCTGTTATCTCTGTTGTGAGTCTTGGGAATTTGGTCTATAGTTAACAATCATCCAAGTTTTTCTTTGGTGCTAAAAAATTTAGACCACTACTGCACATTATTTTTCACTATCCACACCCTTCAATGTTTCCTATCGGTTTTTAGTTATACTCAAATCTCCATCCTAGCAAAAGAATGAACTTTCTTATCCCACAGGTCCCTCCTCCTCACCCCATCTTTCTTTTCCCTCCCCTACCCATCCAAAGTCTGAAGACCTCCATCTATACTTACTTCCATTTTCTCTTTTCCCACTGACCACTTAACTCTGGTCTGACCTCACTGTTTTCAGTGACATTCGGTCACTGCAGTGGGCGTACCTCAGGCCTCGTATGAACTTGACTCCCTAGAGCATTGGCCAGAGCTGATCTGTAGTCACCGAGAAGTAGAAAGCAATTCTCCTGGGCACACATTGGGCACAAATGAGCCATAGCTGATGGGCCAGGTACATGGCCTTGCCACCAAGTGAGAGTGGCAGTATGAGCAGACCTGGAGCATGCAATGTCTATGGAGAGAGCCACAGGAAGGTGGACGATGATTTGGTCTAACACACAATCAAGGTATTGTGTGTTCTGGGATCATGGGGCAGAGCACCACATGATTTTCTCAAACTCACACTGCTAACTGACCATGCAACACCTGGAAACCTCCCTTTCTACCTACACTGATCTTAGTAGCACCTGCTACTAAGAAAACTTCATGTCCAACTCACTGCAAAGCATGTATTGAAGGGTCAATTTGGAGCTGACAGACAATAAATTGATAACTGGCACTCCGCAGTATTATCCAGAGCAGCCTTGACCTTGGGAGGCTGCCAAGAGGTTTTTACAGGGTTTTCAAGCAGAGAAAGGTGAACCTTGTGAGGGACAGGAAGGCAAGCTACACCCACTGCTAAGAGACACTTAGAATTATTCAGGAGTCCAAAATTGTTAGTTTCATCTTGGTCTAACCAGATATCCCCCCTTCCAAGTTCCAGGATCCCATTTATACTTTAATTAGTACCTAATTTTCATATGAGAAATGGCATATTGGTGAATTCAGCTGTTGTAATTCAACAACCCACCCAATTGTATATTTGATTTTCAGCAATAGCTATGTGGCCACAAGAAATAAGCTTCTTTTAGATCTATTACAGAAGCTTTCAGTTTCTCAGACTGTAACTTGAACTGAAAGGTCCATTACCTGAGTTTGTCGTTTTCTTTTACATATGTTCAAGTGCACTCAAAATAATCTACCCCACAGTCTGGTCTTCATAATCATCATTACTGACATATAGTAGAATATAGAAGTCACTCCCAAAGCATGTTTCAGTTGGTACTTCATCACAGTAAACTGCAGGCTTGATTACTGGTGATGCCACAGCATACAGCGGGTTACTAGCATCCTTTTTGAACTGGCAAAAAGCTCAGCACCAAAGCAATTCCCAGATCCCATCTTTAGGGTTATAACCTCTGGGACCATTCTCTGTACTAAGTCCATATCAGCCTAAGTTCAGTTAGGAGATTAAACTAAGTTTAATACAAAGAATTATCAAATTGTGATAAAAGTATAAGGTACAAGAAAATTTTATATGATAGCTTGGGGCTGTGGAAGAGTACCTAGGGAAAGACAAAATTGGAAAGGGGGATCTCTGGGGTGCAGACTGTGACGGAAAAAATATATTTGCAGCCCACTGGATAACAGAGAATTTGGCTGGTTTGCTGAGTCCAGGCTAGTGTACAGCATCAGGCAAGAGAGAAGTACCCCCTGGAGTGCAGGGGGAGGGGGACATAGGCAAGCTGTAACTCTTGGCCCAGGTGTTGGGCGTGCAATATGAGTGGGGGTGCTTGTGCAGATAAGAAGCCTGTAACACACAGGGTCCATATGGCAAGCCACACCCAGTGGCTGTGTGTACAGGTGTGCTGAGAGTCAATAGAAATACTGGGGCTCAGGCACGGTACAGCAATAACCAGGCATCTTGTGCCTGTGAAGAAGTGGGGACGTGGTGTGAGCAGAAAGCCTGGAGTGCATTGTCTGTCTAGACAGCCTGAGAAGGTGATCTGGACAGGGCTGTGAGGTTACTGAGGAACTTGGCCTTCTGGTTGCATGACTGGGGCAGAGCACCACTAGATGCTCTCACACTCTCACTGCAGGCTGGCTGGCAGCCACCACTAGAAGCTGGGGGTTGGGAGGTGAGGGAGGCTTTCTGATACTTCTAGCGCCCTCTACTGAGAAAGTTTAATATGCTTGCTATTAACTGAGAAGTGCTTAAAGAAATACTGGTCATAGGCTGGGCACTGTGGCTCATGCTTATAATCCTAGCACTCTGGGAGGCCGAAGCGTGAGGGAGAATCCCTTGAGTTCAGGAATTTGACTCTACCTTGAACAAAAGTGAGACCCCCTCCTCCTACTAAAAATAGAATAATTAGCCAGTTATGGTGGCAGGTGCCTGTAGTCCCAGCTACTTGGGAGGAGTTTGAGGTTTCTGAGTGAGGCTGACACCACAGCACTCTAGCCTGGGTGACAGAGTGAGACTCTTTCTCAAAAAAAAAAAAAAAAAAAAAAAAGTAATGACCATAGTCATAGAACATGTGTTGGAAGGTGGATTTGAAGCTAAGAGGCAATAAATTGATAATTGGCATGCTAGATCTGTATGGGTATCAATTTCTTCATCAAATTCTATTTTACTCAATGATTTTAGTTACAACATGTCAAAGGAAGTGCATATGGATTGTAAAGAATTCAAGTAATGCGAATGTATACAGCAGGTTTTAGAAATTTACAAGTTGGTTCTAGACCACTGCAATAAAGAGAGCCACACACATTTTTTTTTTGTTTGTTTGTTTCCCAGTGCATATAAAAGTTCTGTTTGGATTGTACTGTAGTCTGTTAAGTGGGTGATAGCATTGTGTCTAAAAAAAAATTTATCTTAATTAAAAAATAATTTATTGTTTAAAAACAACAATGAAGTCTGCCACATCAATTGACTTTTCCTTTTGTGAAAGATTTCTGTGTAGCATGCAATGGTACTTGATGGTATTTTATCCACAGTTGAACTTTTTTCAAAATTGGAGTTAGTCCTCTCAAACCAGGCTGCTGCTCTTATCAACTTAGGTTAGGCAATATTCTATTTTTTTTTTTTTTTTTTTTTTGAGACAGAGTCTCACCACTTAGCCCTCGGTAGAGTGCCATAGTGTCACAGCTCACAGCAACCTCCAAATCCTTGGGCTTAGGCGATTCTCTTGCCTCAGCCTCCCGAGTAGCTGGGACTACAGGTGCCCACCACAACACCCAGATATTTTTTTGTTGCAGTTTGGCCAGGGTTGGGTTTGAACCCGCTACCCTGGGTATATGGGGCCAGTGCCTTACCCACTGAGCCACAGGCACCACCCAGGTTATGTAATATTCTAAACCCTTTGTTGTCATTTCAGCAGCATGTTTGAAACATGTTCATAGTACCTTCACCAGGAGTAGATTCTATCTCAAGAAACCACTTTCTTTGCTCATCCATAAAATCTAACTCCTTATCCATTCAGGTTTTATCATCAAACTACAGCAATTCAGTCACATCTTTCAGCTTCACTCCTTTTTCTTTAATTTTTTTTTTTTTTTAATTGAGAGAGAGTCTCACTTTGTCACCCTCCGTAGAGTGCAGTGACATCATGGCTCACGGCAACCTCAAACTCTTGGGCTTAAGCAATTCCCTTACTTTAGCCTTCTGAGTAGCTGGGACTACAGGCACCCACCACATTTTTTTTTTTTTTTTTTTAGGCAGAGTCTCACTCAGTCGCCCTGGGGTTGAATGCCTTGGCATCATAACTCACAGCAACCTCAAACTCTTAGGCTCAAGTAATCCTTTTGTCTCAGCCTCCCAAGTAGCTGGGATTATAGGCACCCACCACATGCTGGACTAGTTTTACTATTTTTAAAGGGGACAGGGTCACACTCTTGCTTAAGGGTCTCACTCTTGTTCAGGCTGGTCTCATCTCCTGAGCTCAAGGGGTCTCCCTACCTGGGCCTCCAGAGTGCTAGGATTACCATTTTGAGCCACCACACCCCACCGTGAAGTATTGTTTGTGTTGATATGCAAAAGAGCCCTTTACAGATTCTTTATATTAACCCTTTGTTACAAATCTCACAAGTATCTTCTCATAGTGGTCACTTGGCTTTTATATTATGTATTCATTCTTAATGTACAGATTTTTAAATTTTTTGCAATCTGTAAGTCTTTTTCTTGATAATTTTTGTGTTTTGTCATACTGACTTTTCCAAATCTCAATATTATAAAAGTATTAACCTATATTTTTCCAAGTTTTTTATGTTTTTAAATATCTTCACATAAAATATTATAATATAGTCCATGACTGCTTTTCTTTTAGTTTTCTTTTCTTTTCTTTTTTCTTTTTTTTTTTTTCTCTTTTAGGCAAAGTCTCACTATGTCACCCTCTGTAGAGTGCTGTAACATCACAGCTCACAGCAACCTCAAACTCTTGGGCTTAAGCGATTCTCTTGCCTTGGCCTCCCAAGTAGATGGGACTACAGGCGCCTGCCACAACACCTGGCTATTTTTTGGTTGTAGTTGGCCTGGGCTGGGTTCAAACCTGCCAGCTCCAGTGTATGTGGCTGGTACCCTAGCCACTGAGCTATAGATGCCAAGCCTATTTTCATTTAAAAAAATTGATTAAGGCATAGTTTGAAGGTAAAACAGGATAGAAAAATAAAATTTAAAAATTAACTAAAACCTTTTGTATTTTTAAGAAAGTTATTCCTTGTCTCACAAACATTTTTGTCTTTTTGATAGTTTGTCTTCCTACCTTTTTTTTTTTTTGGTGGGTTTAAAAAATATATATTATTGCTTAGTAAATAACTGGTAATGTAATTTAAAAAAAAAATCAAAGGCTTATTTCCATCCCTGCCACCATTCAACTGATTGCACCCGTTATCTGCTAGGAATTGTTCTTAACCAATTCTTAGAAATCTTTCCAGAGTTTCTTTTTCCAAATAGAAGCAAATATGAATGTGTATTATTTTTACCCCCTTTTATATAGAAAGATACAGAAATCCTTTAATTTTTATTTAGATCTATTTAGTCTTTCTCTCGCCATTCCTTCTTTCCTTCTTCCCTCCTTCCCTCCCCACTTCCTTCCTTTTTCTCTCTTTTCCTCTCTCCTCATAATCCTAAGTGTTTTTCACGTCTGACTCTGTCACCCAGGCCTTACTGCAGTGGTACTGTCATAACTCTCAACTCCTGAACTCAAGCAGTCTTCACAGGTAGCTGGAACTATATGCCAGGGCAACTTGCCTGGCTATTTTGTTTATTTGTGTGTTTGTTTGTTCTTAGAGATGGGGTCTCATGGTATTGCCCAGGCTAATCTTGAACTCCTGGTCTGAAATGATCCTCCCGCCTCCGTCTCCTTTGTCACTGGGATTACATACAGGCTAAACTATACTTGCTTGGCTTTTTGGTCTTTTTCTTTGCGACTTTTGGATTTTATATCATGATCATGCTTAGAAATTGTTTTTACTTTGAGATTATAAAAATTTCTAAGTTTTTTTCTGATAAGGCTTTGCTTTTTTAATACTTAAATCTTGAATTCCATCTTGAAAATATTTTATTGTTGATTGTATTGATTAAGTCACAAAACAGCATTTATTGTGGTTCTTCCCATATGGCCCATTGTCAAATTCAAGTGTCAATTTATACCTATTTGAAATGCCATCTTCATTATATGCTCGATGCCAAGGTTTTTTTCTGGACTCTATTCTCTTCTATTGTTCTATTTGCTTATTTGTGTGTCCAAACAATAGTTTTAATTAGATTTAGTTTATATAGTGTGCATGATGTTTGGTATGTATCTGTTCTCATATTTTCAAAGTATTCTTAAATATTTTACAGTATTTTCTCTTTCAGATGATGTTTTTCCCTCTAAATAAACTTTAGAATCAGTTTTTATATCCTTCTCCGCCAAAAATTGGAGGGGATTTTTATTAGAATTCCTGTGTATTTATAGGTCACTTTGGATGTTTCTCCATGTCTTCTGAATCCTTGAGGAAACTTTGATTTGATTTTGTAAAATCTTTCATTGATTTATTCTTGCATATTTTATAGTTTTATTGTGTTCATGATTAGGATGTTTTAAAAGTTACATTTCTTTTTTTTTTTTGAGACAGAGTCTCACTGTGTCACCATTGGCTAGAGTGCTCGGGATCACAGCCCACAGCAACCTCAAACTCTTGGGCTCAGGTGATTCTCTTGCCTCAGCCTCCTGGGTAGCTGGGACTACAGGCACCTGCCACAACACCTGGCTGTTTTTCTAGATGAGGTCTCACCCTGGTTCAGGCTGGTTTCAAACCTGTGAGCTCAAGCAATTCACCAGCCTTGGCCTCCCAAGTAAAAGTTATATTTCTAATTGATTCTTGCTGTGGTATTTCTTTGCACAGACAATAGATGGATTTTTGTTGGTCATCCTTCTGAGCCCTCTAATGAGACTGCTTTGGATTTTCTAAGTAGACAATCCCATCATTTACAAATAGGAATTTTGCTCCTCCAAAATGTAACATCTCTTGATTTTTTAAAAGTTATTTTGGGTAGAATCCCAAGAAGGATGTGAAATGATAGATAATGGTGGGTATCTTTCTGACCATTAATGGGAAGTTTCCTAAAATGATACTCCCTGAAAAGTCTTCCTTAAACACTATCTTCTCTTGGCATCCTAGAATAGTAACCAACTTTCTCTGTCCCTTTTGCTGTCCCCTTTTCCACACCTTGAGTGCCAAATGCTGACATGTCCCAAGTTCCCAAGTCCAACTTCCCATGCAGCATATACGTGGTGATCCACACACATGTCAGCTTGCAGCCGTCTTGGGCCTGCTTATGATTTGGTTACCTCCTGTAATTCAGGTACTTACAGGTTAACATCTCCAGGACTCTGGCCAGCACCATCTCACTGAAAAATTCCTCTTGTATTTCTTTCAGGCACTGCTAACTTAGTACTAAGTTCATCATCAGTAAGCATTGAGCTGTACCCCTGGGTAAAGGCTACAACTTAATTCATTTTTAAGAACCAAAAATAGGAGAAAGGCTGCCTTCCCTAAGAGACCCTCAGAGAAGGTCTTATTTCCTGCCCAAGCCAGTCACCCACCCTAGTTCTGTCTCAGTTTGTACCTTGGATATCGGCCACACAGCCTGCCTATCTAAGGATCTCTTGCCATTCTTGGACACTTGCCACCTAGAACCACATCCTTCCCTGACAACACCTTCTGCTCCCTCATCTGCTGTCCCTAGAAGTGGATGTGGTCAGTTCACCCAGCTGTTTCTAGTCATCACTCCCCTTCCTGCGTCAGGTGGGTGGGCTCCTTTACTGCCCTGAGGAGGGCACATGGAGGGTTTAAGGATTTCTCTGGGCTCATTCCTTCTGGGTGGAAGGTCATGAGGAGGCTGATCTCTGCCTGTCTCTGTGTGGACAGGAAATATGAGCTGTACAGCATGGACTGGGACCTGAAGGAGGAACTCAGGGATTGCCTGGTGGCTGCTGCACCTTATGGGGGCCCTATTGGTATGTGACCCCTTCAACACTATATGTTCTGAGGCCCTGGGATAAAGGCAAGGTCAATTCCTGGAAGCCTTCTTGTCAGGTTCTTGCCACCACTCCCCCACCCTTACAGACTCTGCTGAGGTGATTTTAGTTTTGGCTTTCATGAGGCCTGCTTCACACAGCATGGGTCTGGGGAGCTAGGACAGGTTTCTTCTCAAACTGCAGCACTGCTGAGGAACCCCTGGCGGAAGGAGAAAGCTGCCAGTGTGCGGCCAGTGCTCGATATATACTCTGCTTCTGGCATGCCTCTGGCCAGCCTGCTGGTGAGCACCCCAACTGTCCCTGGGGCTAGGGGCTGGACAGGGCTTCTTTTCTCGAGGACAGCCTTGGGAACTTCTCTCTCCTCTGCAGTGGAAGAGTGGGCCCATGGTGTCCCTGGGCTGGTCAGCTGAAGAAGAGCTGCTCTGTGTGCAGGAAGATGGTGCAGTGCTGGTTTATGGGCTGCATGGTGACTTCCGGAGACACTTCAGCATGGGCAATGTAGGGGCCTCGGGACTGGAGGAGGGGGATGGAGTTTATGATTTCATGGCTCCTTCAACCCGTGGCTTTTGTCCCCAGGAGGTTCTCCAGAACCGGGTTTTAGATGCCCGGATCTTTCACACTGAGTTTGGCTCTGGGGTGGCCATCCTAACAGGCGCCCACCGCTTTACCCTCAGTGCCAATGTGGGTGACCTCAAACTTCGCCGGATGCCAGAAGTGCCAGGTAAGATCTAACAGTCGTGTGATAGCCTTTAGCACCCACAGATTTGTCTCTAGACTAAGACCAATAAGAGCAGAAGCTTTGGGGGCTGGTCATCCTGAGTTTGATCCCTTCTGGGTCACAGGTCTGCAAAGTGCACCTTCTTGCTGGACCACATTATGCCAGGACCGAGCAGCACATATTCTTCTGGCTGTTGGGCCTGATCTTTACCTCCTGGACCACGCAACCTGCTCTGCAGTGGTGAGGGCCCTGGGTGGAAATGAAATGGAAGTGTTGGAGAAGGCAATGGAAGGCTCTGATAAGTCACTATGTCTGGTGTCCTTCCCGGTTCTGCCCCAGACACCCCCTGGCCTGGCCCCGGGAGTGAGCACCTTCCTACAGATGGCTGTCTCCTTCACCTACCGACACCTGGCACTCTTTACAGACACAGGCTATATCTGGATGGGGACAGCATCACTCAAGGTGTGATCCTGGGACAACACAGGGGAACTATGTTGGGGGTTGGGGAGGGGCTTTTCAGTCAGACTGGTGACTTCTGGGACAGAGCCATGACATTTCCCATACTGTTTCAGGAGAAGCTGTGTGAGTTCAATTGCAATATCCGGGCACCTCCAAAGCAGATGGTCTGGTGAGGATGGGTTTGCTTTGTTGGGGTGGGGATGGGACATAGCTTATTTCCTGTGATGCCTTGATTTATCCTATCTACTGGCAAAGCCAGTGGAGGTTGGCATGCTCTGGCTAGCCTGCTGGTGAGCACCCCTGACTTTGAGCACATACATAAAGGAAGCCAGCATCCTCTGGGATGGCATAGTGGTAGAAGGAAAGTGGAAATGAGACAGCATGTGGTCAGAGTCATAAATGTGTACAGGCTCGTCCTAACGGGTACAGGCCCGTTATAGGCAGGTAAGCACAACAATGTGAGAGACATGGCTGTGGGCCTGGTGTCCTGTGTGTATCGCAGACATGTGTGTTGTGCTGCTCACAGGTGCAGCCGTCCTCGCAGCAAGGAGAAGGCTGTTGTGGTGGCCTGGGAGAGGAGGCTAATGGTGGTGGGCAATGCACTCGAGAGCATCCAGTATCCTTGGAGGGCTGCCTGTGTGGGGTGGGAAGTCAGTGGGGAGTCCCTTGCCCCACCACATCTCTGAGTGCTCTTGGAAACCTTAAATAAGCTTAGGTTTGTGTTGGATGAGGACTCCTACCTGGTGCCTGAGCTTGATGGGGTCCGCATCTTCTCCCGCAGCACTCATGAATTCTTGCATGAGGTTCCAGGTGAGGTACCACATAACCCAGGGCAGGGGCTTCTCTGCACCCCACCTGCCCTGGGCTAGAGCCCCAGAGCAGGATCAGGGTGTTGAGGAAGGCCTGAGGATAGCCCTGCTCCTTCCCTACTTACCAATTCCTCCCCCCAGCGGCCAGTGAGGAGATCTTCAAAATTGCCTCAATGGCCCCTGGAGCGCTGCTGTTGGAAGCCCAGAAGGAGTATGAGGTAAAGCCAGGGGCTTCTCCCTGTGCCCCAGGATGCTCCCTCTTCCCCTACCCTTTCCTGGACATCCAGGTGATACCTGTTAAGAAAGGTGTCCAGGCAGGACACTGATCTGGGCTGGGGAGGGCCAGATCAGCTAGACTGAGGGACATGATATTCTCCACGTGGAGATAAGGGCAGTGTGCCCCCACTATCCTCAGTCAGGCACAAGTCAAGTTACTATTGGGATGTCTCAAGGCCCCCCACAGGCAATTGTGGACTGATACGGGATGATGTCCTTGGCACCTCAGGTGGATCCAGTGGGCTCCAGGAGTTTGGGATCTGAGCTGTGCAGGCCTCCCCACCCCAAACCAGCCTATTGAACCATAGCCCATAGCAGCTAGGGGCCAGATGTAGGGGTATCACCTTTGTCATGACAAAATGACACTTTGTCATGATACTCTGTTCTTGGGCTCCTCCCTGCTAGAAAGAGAGCCAGAAGGCAGATGAGTACCTGCGGGAGATCCAGGAGCTGGGGCAGCTGACCCAGGCTGTGCAACAGTGCATCGAGGCTGCGGGACATGAGCACCAGCCAGACATGCAGAAGAGTCTGCTGAGGGTTGGCCTAGAGGGCAGGGCTGGGCAGGGTGGGCAGGTGCTGGGATGGACAGCTGAGGAAGCTCTGTTGCCCTCTGCTCTTCTTAGGCAGCCTCCTTTGCCCTCTGCTCTTCTTAGGCAGCCTCCTTTGGAAAGTGCTTCCTCGACAGATTTCCACCTGATAGCTTTGTGCGCATGTGTCAGGACCTGCGTGTGCTCAACGCTGTTCGGGACTATCACATTGGAATCCCCCTCACCTACAGCCAGTATCCTCCTGCACACTGGAAGGGTACTCCCAGTCGGGGTTGGGGGCAGGGGCTGCAGATGCAGTCTGCAGGTCCTTGGCAAACAAGGCTGGATCCTTAACCATGGAAAATATAGATATAAGCAGCTCACCATCCAGGTGCTGCTGGACAGGTACAGTCAGCCCATGTCAGGAGGGCTTTGATGGGCAGATATTATAGTTTTTGGTGGGGTTTTATGGCCACTGCTCTTAACTCATCTCTTTGTAATTTGGGGGCCTGAGGCACAGGCTCGAGCCACTCTACCCCCTCTTTCTATGAGACCTCTCTCTTTTTTTGTTGTTGTTGTTGAGACAGGGTCCCACCCTATGCCCCTGAGCAGAGTGCAGTGAGCATGGTAGCTCACCACAACCTCAGACTAGGGCTGCGGGCACTCCGCTGCCTCAGCCTCCGGAAGCCGCTGGGATTACAGGCAGCTCGCGGCGCCCAGCTGGGTTTTTCCATTTTTTTCATGAGTCTGGGTCTCACTGTCGCTCAGACCTCATTCCTTATACCCTTTGTCTTCCTTGCCTGCCAGGCTTGTGTTGCGGAGGCTTTACCCCCTGGCCATCCAGATATGCGAGTACCTGCGCCTTCCTGAAGTCCAGGGTGTCAGCAGGATCCTAGCACACTGGGCCTGCTATAAGGCAAGGATCTGGGATGGGATCCAATGTCATTTAGAGGACTCCAGGCCCTTGTGAGGTAGAGGAAATAGGGAGTGTATGCTGAAGGAGTGGTCCTGTGGAGGTGAGGGGTATGAATGACTTTGAGATGTATGCGACACCCATCTTCCTCACAGGTGCAACAGAAGGATGTGTCAGATGAGGATGTTGCTCGAGCCATTAACCAGAAGCTGGGAGACACGCCTGGTGTGTCTTACTCCGATATTGCTGCGCGGGCCTATGGCTGTGGCCGTACGGAGCTGGCCATCAAGGTGTGTGCATACAGCCCTTCCCAGGTACTCTGAAGTGGGTGTTTGAAGCCCCCATGCCAGCTCTTTCCTCTTGTGCCTGCCTTCCCATCCTGCAGTTGCTGGAGTATGAGCCACGTTCAGGGGAGCAGGTACCACTTCTCCTAAAGATGAAAAGAAGTAAACTGGCATTGAGCAAGGCCATTGAGAGTGGGGACACTGACCTGGGTGAGCAGGGTGTGGACAAGTATAAGGCTGGGCCCTCTAGGCTGAGTAGGGGGCTGGGCTGGAGTCCCCATTCCACCTTACTGTTCCACAGTGTTTACAGTGTTGCTGCACCTGAAGAATGAGCTGAACCGAGGAGATTTTTTCATGACCCTTCGGAACCAGCCCATGGCTCTGAGCTTGTACCGACAGGTGTGTGTGGCAGGCAGTCTTGGGGATGGAATCTCCTGAGCCCTTGAGTTGACCTCGCTGACTGATTGTCTGCCTGTGGCTCTAGTTCTGTAAGCATCAGGAGCTAGAGACGCTGAAGGACCTTTACAATCAGGATGACAATCACCAGGAGTTGGGCAGCTTCCACATCCGAGCCAGCTACGCTGCAGAAGAGGTCTGAAGTTCATGGGGTGGGTGGGGCATGTGGGCTGGTGCTGTTGGTCTGATTCCTTCTCCCAGAATCTAGGTTTCCATGTTTAGTGCACACCCATCTGGTCCTAACTGTTGCAAGAAAATCTGAGAAGACATGAAGCTGGTATGGGGGTTGGTCTCAGAGGAGCCAGCCATCCGACTAGGACACCAAAGCAGTGCACTGAGTGGGCAGGGCTGACCCTGGTGACCCTGGGCACAGTGACAAGGAGAAGATCATAGCCTCCCTGAAGGTGGGGGGGGGTGAAGGTTCTGTGTGCTGTGAGTTCAGGCCTCCCTTGTCATCTCTGTAGCATATCGAGGGGCGAGTAGCAGCTCTGCAGACAGCCGCCGATGCCTTCTATAAGGCCAAGAATGAGTTTGCAGCCAAGGTTTGGCACACTCTTTTCTGAGAGCCTCCTTTCCCCCACTGCTGGTCTTCCCTCCTTGTCCCTCATCTCTGACCACTGGCTCATCTGGGTCCCTAGGCCACAGAGGATCAAATGCGGCTCCTACGGCTACAGCGGCGCCTAGAAGATGAGCTGGGGGGCAGGTTCCTAGATCTGTCTCTACATGACACAGTCACTACCCTCATTCTCGGTGGTCACAACAAGCGCGCAGAGCAACTGGCACGTGACTTCCGCATCCCTGACAAAAGGTAGGTGAGAGCCATAGGCGGGTCCCTGGACTACCTACCTCTCCTGCAACGCCTCCAAGCCCAATTTTCCACAGGTTCTGGTGGCTGAAGCTGACTTCCTTGGCAGATCTGGAAGACTGGGAGGAGCTAGAGAAGTTTTCCAAGAGCAAGAAATCACCCATTGGCTATCTGGTGAGGCAGGAATCCACCCTTCAGCCCGCTTCAGTGAGGGTAGTCCTGGGGAAGGGATCAAGCCGGGAGACAGGATAGCCCATTTATGAATCTGTTTAGCTGTCCCAGGTAGTGAGGGAGTGCTTGCTATGTATGTACATTCCCAGACAGAAACCATCCACAGTGTTGGGTACACTGGAGGATGGGCCCAAGTCTGCCTATAGATGTTGAGAGGAGGGAGAATGAGCTGCTTTCTCCAAGGAGGGCCACGGGGGACAGACACCATGTGCCTGAGGGAAAGTCATGTTTGAGTCAGGGATGGAGGGGGATAGGGAGGGCACATTTATGAGGCAGAAGAGGTATTGAGGGGCTTTGTTTTCTGTGGCAGGCGGTTTCACAGGTGTAGGAGTGAAGGGCAGGTTTGAGGATGGTAGCCACAGGAGAAAACATAGGACCTGGAGGGAGCAGGAAACACCTGTTGTTAGGGGTAATGAAGTGGAAGCATGGCAGTATTTGGTCTCAAGGCTCTAGAAGAAGGGCTGGTGTGGTGGTTCATGCCTGTAATCCTAGCATTCTGGGGCCAAGGTGGGTAGATTGTCTGAGCTCAGGAGTTCAAGACCAGCCTGAGCAAGAGCAAGACTCTGTCCTTACTAAAAATAGAAAAACTAGCTGGGCATTATGGCCGGCGCCTGTAATCCTAGCTACTTGGAGGCTGAGATGAGAAGATCTCTTGAGCCCAAGAGTTTATGGTTGCTGTGAGTTACAAGGCCATGGCACTCTACCCAGGGTGACAAAGACTATATCTCTCTAGCAGAGCTTTAGTTTCAGGTTGTTTCTCCCTTAAGTTGAGAAACAGTTGAGATCACAACTGTCTTTGTGTGGGGGTGGGAGGATTATACATACTGATAGGTGTATAAAATATGTTTGAATGATGTATCCATTGGGCTTTCGCTCATAAGAGAGAGGACAGGAGGACTGTGCTTTATCTTCTCCCACCATCTTCTCCTTTTCCTGCTAAGCCTTTTGTCGAGATCTGCATGAAACAACACAACAAATACGAGGCCAAGAAGTATGCTTCCCGAGTGGGTCCTGAGCAGAAAGTCAAAGCTTTGCTTCTTGTTGGGTGCGTTGAGGTGGGCCCTGTGGGTGTTGTGTGGCTGAGCCAGTGGGCTGATGAGAGGCTGGCTTTGTGCCCTCAGGCAGCCCTGGCCGACACCATCTCCTCTTCTGCTCAAAACACAGGGATTTGGCTCAGGCTGCAGATGTGGCTATTGAGCACCGGAATGAGGCTGAACTAAGCCTCGTGTTGTCCCATTGTACTGGAGCCACAGATGGGGCCATAGCTGACAAGATTCAGCGGGCCAGAGCACAAGCCCAGAAGAAGTAAGGAGTCTACCCTGCATCTCTCTCCAGCAAGGAGCTCTTCCTTCAGCCCATCGGCCTGGCAGAAGGGTCAGTGTTCTTCCAGATCCTCCCATAGAGCAAAGCTGAAAAGCTGGTGGAAAGCAGGGAGTCTGGCTGTAAATAAAGTTGAAACACTTTAGAATGCTTGTCTTCTGCAGTCCAGCCTAAGCAAAGACAAGCCCATGTAAGAACCATCCAAACACCACAGCAAACTCCTTGGGTCTGACAGTATTGCGATTGGAGGTAGGAATTTCTTTAGCTGTTATTTCTAAGAGAACTGTCCCTCTCCACAAAGTACTAAGGAAAGTTTTCTGTAGCTCACAGTCCCTAGAACGATTACAGGGAGAAATGGATGGCACAAAACTTAAGCACCAACTCTGTACCAAGCACCAAGAACTGTATTGTAAAGCAACACGTGCATGTGTGTGCACATACCCAAAAACCATGCTAAACACTTTACCATTATTTCAATTATTCCTCATGGAAGCCCTTTGAGATAGATAATACCATCCCACTTTACAGAAGATGAAATTGAGGATCAGGGAGGTTGGTAACAGCAAATATGTAGCTCAGGGAACGTCAAACTAAGGCCCGCGGGCCACATGCGCCGGCATGATTGTATTTGTTCCTGTTTTGTTTTTTTTTTTATTTCAAAATAAGATATGTGCAGTGTACATAGGAATTTGTTCATAGTGGTTTTTTTTTAAACTATAGTCCAGCCCTCCAATGGTCTGAGGGATAGTGAACTGGCCCCCTGTTTAAAAAGTTTGAGGACCCCTGATGTAGCTTAACAGGGACTTAAAACCGAGGTCAACTCTGAGCTGGAACTGGCATTTGGGAGCCAGAGCCAAGGCCCCTGATAGTACTAATGAGAAGCATGTTATGGCCAGCCATCATAGAGGTAGGAGGAGAAGCCTCTGGAACCCCTGCCCACTGAACTGTGGTGAGCAATTCCCAAGTGGTCCTTAGGCTAAAGAGAAGGAGGATAGAAGATCTCAGTTCTGCCAAAGAACTATGAACTGAAGACCACTGGATCTACCCTACTCCCAGAGGGGGCTTCACCCTCAGTGCATAGGAGTGCCTTCTGGGCCCTCTGCTCTCTGTATCTTTAGCCTTTAGTCTGCACTCCAGTACATCTTGGCTTTATACCCCAGCACCCCACTCAACATTTAGGGTATTTCCTGTTCCTTTGGTTGTCCCCCTTTGTCTGGAGGACAAAAGAGGAAACCAAAGCCCAGAGGAAGGGCAGTCCTCATTAGAGCTTCAGGACATTCCCTTGTTAATGCTTGTAGAGCTGGCCATGCTTTAAAAAAAGACTCGGGGCGGCGCCTGTGGCTCAAAAGAGTAGGATGCTGGTCCCATATGCCAGAGGTGGCGGGTTCAAACCCAACCCTGGCCAAAAACTACAGGGTCCATCTCGGCACCTGTGACTCAAGTGGCTAAGGTGCCGGCAATATACACCTGAGCTGGCAGGTTTGAATACAGCCCCGGCCAGCCAAACAACAATGACGGCTGCAACCAAAAAATAAACAGGTGTTGTGGCAGGCACCTGTAGTCCCAGCTACTTGGGAGGCGGAGGCAGGAGAATGGCTTGAGCCCAGGAGTTGGAGGTTGCTGTGACCTATGATGCCACAGCACTGTACCCAAGGGGACAGATTGAGGCTCTGTTTCAAAAAAACGAAACAAACAAACAAAAACCCTCAGGGTCCAAGGAAGCTTTTTTTCCTTCCATGTAATTTAGAAATGTTATCCAAGGGGAGCGGAGCCTATGACTCAAAGGAGTAGGGTGCTGGCCCCATATGCTGGAGGTGGTGGGTTCCAACCCAGCCCCAGTCTAAAACTGCAAATAAATAAATAAATATTATCCAAGGGGATAGAAATCAAACTAAAATGACCATTTATAATGCTATTTGTTATGTGGTAAAGAATTTGGACAGAACAACAGGGATGGTTTGTGTCTGTTCTATAATGTCTGGGACATCATCTGGAAGACTCAAAGGTTAGGGTTGACCTGACAGCTGGAGGCTGAAGTCTGCAGGCCTGCTTCCTCACGTGTTTGGCAACTGAAGCTGGTATTGATCAGGACCTTCGTTGAGTCAATTAGAACACCTACAATCTGGTCCCAAAAGCAACCATCTCAAGAAAGAGCCTAGCAGAGTGTACTGCCTTTATAATTTAGCTGTGGAAGTCACATGGCATCACATCTGCCATATTGTTTGTCAGGTCACATAGTCACATGCCACCAATTTTAAGGGGAAATAGACTTGACCAGTAGCGAGATTCTGGAAGTATTATGGCTAGTTTTTGGAATCACAATCTAGCACACCCTATCAGCTTTCCCTTTTGGAATCAGCAGACATCTCATAGGAAAGGAAACAATCCCCAACATTAGGGGGATTCTGGGCTTTTTTCCTTACTGGTTTTGGCACCACAATTCTTCACTGTCCTATTAGCTTTTTGATGGCTTTAAAAAATTTTTTTCTCCAGCTTTTTTAGTTCTTAGTGAAAAAGGGTTGCTACCAAACAACTTAGTCTCTCCTCTCTGGAAAAGGGAGCGTTGGACAGTGCTTTTAGAATGTACACAAGAGGCTTGGCGCCAGCCACATACACCAGAGCTGGCAGGTTCAAATCCAGCTCGGACCTGCCAAACAATAACAACAATTGCAACCAAAAAATAGCCGGGCATTGTGGCAGGTACCTGTGGTCCCAGCTACTTGGGAGGCTGAGGCAAGAGAATCACTTAAGCCCAGAAGTTGGAGGTTGCTGTGAGCTGTGATGCCATGGCCCTCTACCCAGGGCAACAGCTTGAGGCTCTCAAAAAAAAAGAATGTACACAAGAAAAGACCCACATCCCCAAAGTAACATACAACATATTTACTGTGTAGACATGAAACTGTACATGTGAAGCTGTAGAATTATATGGAAAAGAACTTTTAACAATGGTAGATTTATACAGTGATTGTAACGTTTTATAAAGTGTGTGCATGTTGAGCAGTTTGTGTATTTTTTAATAAAGTTAATCACTGGTTTTTCCTCCAATATTATGAAAACTTTTAGCTGAGTTCAAAGAATTTTACAGTGTGGGCCAGTTACGGTGGCTCACACCTGTAATCCTAGCATTCTAGGAGGCCAAGGTGGGTGGATTGTTTGAGCTCACGAGTTCAAGACCACCCTGAGCAAGAGTGAGACCCCATCTATACTAAAAATAGGAAAGCTTAGGCAAAAGAATCACTTGAGTCCAAGAGTTGGAGGTTGCTGTGAGCTATGATGATGCCATGGCACTCTACCCAGGGTGACAGCTTGAGACTCTGTCTTAAAAAAAAAAAGAAATTTTACAGTGAACACTTGTGTAAGTACCACCTGAATTCCACCATTAACATTTTACTATACTTGCTTTATCACACATCTGTTCATCTATCCATTCCTTATCCATTAATGCATCTTATTTTTCATGCATTTTAAAGTTGCAGACTTACCAATACTAAATACTTCAGAATGCATTTCATTAATTAGAGCTGATTATTGGTTTGCAATTTTTTAATTTTTAGGCAAAATCTACATACAACAAATGCACATAGCCTAATTGTACATTTGCTGGGTTTTGACAAATGTGTATACATTTGTAAATAGTATACAGACCTCTAGCGTACATTTGCTGGGTTTTGACAGATGTCTATACATCTATAAATAGTGTACAGATCTCTTCCTGGATGATCCAGGAAGAGTAGCAGGAGACTCAGGTCATCCAGTGCAAGGTGGGACTGGAAAGCTGGGGTTCTCTGATTACCTCACCAAAAAATCAGAACTAGAATTTTGTTTTTTAAAATCCTTTGTTGCTCAATTGAAATTAGTGTGAAAAGCCTTCTACCCTGAACAATTTGTACAGCGGGCCTACCCCTACAAAGCTGGGTAGGCCCAAGTCTTGTCCAGTGCATGGAGCTAGGATTAGGGCTGGGACCAGAACTGTGGGGCTGGAGGCAGAGAATCCGGAAACATTTCTTTTTCTAACTTAGGGTATCAGGGGAGTGAAAGTCAGGCAAAGGCTCCTATAAGACATATCAGGGTAAGGGGGCTCCATGTCCTGTGTCTTTTAGGAACAAAGCTCCAGCAAATGACCCTTGGGATTGAACAATGGCCTGGAAAGGCACTTGGCTCTCCTTTATCTCAACTTTGTCTTATTGCCTTGTTTTATTTTTATTACAGCATTTAGGACATTTTCTTGTTCATTTGTTTGTTTATTGTCTGTCTCTCCATCCAGAATGTAAGCTCCTGAAAGCAGAGGCTTCTGCCTTATTCCATGCTGTGTCCAGCACATGCTCTGCACTCAATAAGTATTTGTTGAGAGAATGACTCATTGTTCCATTTACTAGATGGGGAAAGGAGGCCCCAAGAGGGGAAGTGACTTGCCTTAAGAAACAGGAGTCCTTTATCCCCATCCTCCAGCACTCAGATGCAGTCCTTTGCTCATGAATCCTATGACTGTTGGGGCATCCGTGGGTGGCTGACAAGTCCCTACTTGTAGGTGTGCACATTCATATGGCCTGAGACAAAAGCAGGACTGGGAGCAGGATAGCTACAGCCCCTCACTATGGTCATCCTGGGCATAGGAAGCCTGCCCCCTCCTCTCAGTTCTTAGCTCTCCTTTTTCAAGAAGCCCTTTATTTTGGGATGATGCTGATGGAGGTGTGGAGCTCTGATATCCTCAGGAGTCAAGTATAGGAGACTAGGCAGGTCTCCACAGGCAGGCAGCTGAGGAAGGGACTGTCCTCTCCCAGTGGATATGGGATCTGTGTGGTTGCTGAGCTGAAGGCTCCCACCCAGGATCTCCAGGTTGGGTCACCTAAGACCCTACCTATCCTTAGAAGTTCTGCACAGACACCACAAATGCTGTGACCACTCCTTGAATAGCTTTCTCAAGGAGAAGTAAAGAACTTGCATTTCTTGAGAATGAGTTCCTTGCCAAGCTGTAAGTGTCTCATTCTAAGTACATCCCTGGGAGGTTCCAGGAAGAGTAGCAGAGGGAGACTCAGGTGACTGGAAACCTGGGGTTCTCTGACTACTATACCCTAAATCAGCATTTTCCCCAAAGTGTGGTCAGATCTGGTAGGGTCCTTCAGATGATCTCAAAGATGAATACTTTTTTTTTGAGACAGAATCTCACTATGTCGCCCTTGAGAGAGTGCTATAGTGTCACATCTCACAGCAACCTCAAACTCTGGGGCTTAAGCAATTCTCTTGCCTCAGCCACCCAACTAGCTGGGACTACAGGCGCGCGCCACATCACCCAGCTATTTTTTTTGGTTGTATCTGTTGTTCTAGCAGGCCCAGGCTGGGTTCAAACCCGCCAGCCCCATGTATGTGGCCTGTGCCATAATCGCTGAGTATAGGCGCCAAGCCCACTTACTTATTTTAATAGCTACTTTAATTATATAGAAAATGTAAGTAGTATGTCAAACTCTTTTATAGTAATATAAACAAACTCCAAATCAACCAAAAGAAAAACAGTGTAGGTTCGATGTAGATAAGGCAGAAAAGTAAGCTGGTGGAATTTGGTCCTGGGGCACAACACTGCCCTCCTGGTGACTGTGGGTGCCTCTTGCACCCACAGTCATTATTTTTCAGGGGTTCTTCACACCATGAGTTCCAGTTTTTTACTTTTCTATTCATTCCATAGATTGACTTCCTCCAGAAATGTGAATGTGTGGTATGGAAGAACCTGCTCTCACTGGCTGCCCCTGGGCTCTGATTGTTAACAGACTGGGCATGTGGCTTCTGAACCTTTGGGCTATGGTCAGAAGCACCTTGCTTGGGCAGTTGCACTGACACCTCTGGGCTGGCCCTGCTGAGAGGGAGAAAGGGAGTCCCAACTACCACTCCAGGAGCGACTTCCCTGCTGGGGATGACCTGAAGGAGGCCCACTGAACCCTGAACCCGTATTCCCAGGCTGCGGCTCTGGTCTGTATGGATGCATTTATTCCACAAATATGTCAGGGCTCGGTGGAGAGTGCATAGAGTCCTGAATTGGCGATCCCAAAGCAGGCCATTGTGGGGACTGGAGACGGTAGTGGCACAAACCCTGTGGAAACCGCAGCAGATGTGAGCTCTTCCTGTGCTGAAATGTTGCCAGCCATGAAGAGTTCCCTCAACCACAGACCCCCACGGGCGCACAGAATGTGGGACTCTGCCCAGCGCTGGGTGGGCTGGGGAGCTCAGGGGCTGTCCGTCTGGAGGAGAGTCTCATCACCACCTATCCCAGGCATCGCAGACTGGATCTTCGATAAAGGGTCCTTCCCGTAATCTCCATTTGCTCGCTGCTCTGCAATCTGTCTTAAGCCTGCAGTCCCTCAGTCGCTCGCCCCGCGCGGCCCGCGAGCATCCGAGGGACCTCGCTGGGGGCCATAACCGGGAAAAATGTCTCATTCGCCACTCATCACGACTGTGCAATCAGCTTTCAGCCGCAGACGCCCACGTCCTGCAGCACCCGAGGTGCACTGCCTGGGAACCAGCTGACGCCCGAAGCACAGACCGATTGCTTCGGACCGCTACCCACTGGACACCGTGCCGGAGCGCCAGGAAGGGGGTCGGGCAGCCTTTCGGGCACGCACTCCAGGTCCTCTCTGCGCTTTGAGCCTACCCTCTCTCCCGTCAGGCCTATCGCAAAAGGCACCCCCACTGTAGAGCACCACGTGTTGTGCTTCTACCCAGTTCCGTGGCGAGCCAGGCCTCCGTATGCGCATCTGGAAAGCTGGGGAGATTTCCCTAGTGCTTGGGTGGGGATGGCGTGGCCTAACGATGTGAGACGGCGCCCACGGAGCCAAGGCCCGTTCTAGGGACTTTGGCAGATACCTCTCTTCCCAGTGAGATCATTCGTCCTTTGAATACCTTGCAGCAATTGGCGGAGGAGGGTGAGTGAAAAAAAAAAAAAAAAAAAAAAAGCCCAATGGATCACGTTTGGAGTGAGATGGAATGATGACTTTCGAGTTCCAGGGTGCCTGGTGGCCAGATATTGGTGTAGCTGGAGCCTGACCTCACTTTCCGCATCTGTAAACTAGGAAGAAGGCTCAAGTCCAGGAGCCTGGGAGTGTAGAGAGACAGAAAGCACAGGTGCACCGGCGGCCGGTCCTGCCGGAGTCCAGCTTCCCGGAGAAATGGGGCGTTGAGGAGCTAATCCATCCCTGCGATAGCGAAACCCGGGTGTGCAACCCCGGCGGGAGGGTGAGCTCTCGGAGTCACACTAGGGCGGGGCCCCGGAGGTCTGGAGACACCCGTTCGGTGTCGACCAACCAGCGCCTGCCTCTGAACGGCCAATGAGCACACGCCTTACAGCCAAGGCCGGGTCGGGAGTGAGGCTGCGGCGAGTGCAGCGCTGACAGAGACCCGCGCGCGCGATCGAGCTCGGACCCCGGGCCTTTGCCGCCATCACCTCAGCTAACCCATTAAGCCGCTCAGCCGCATCCCTTTACCATGGAGGCGAGGCCGCCGCCGCCGCCGCGGGGCTTTGGGCCGCGGGCCGGGCGGCGGCCCTAAGGGCGAGTGGCGGGCCGAGACGCTGCCGCGGAACCGAGGCGGAGCCGCTGTCCTCGTTCCCAGCGGTCCCGCCCAACGCCCGACTCGGTGAGTGTTCGCGGCCGCCGCCGCCCGTGTGGGCTCTGGAGGTGGGGCGGCTCCCGCGCGCGGGTGGGAGGGCTCCTCGGCCGGCGCCCAGAGCCCTCCTGCCGGGGTAGAACCATCAGGCTTCTGTGGTGCGATCTTGCATCCCTTCGCGTTCCGCAGCGGGGAGGGGGTCCCCGGAAATGTGCCGGACCCGGCGCCGGCCCATCTTGACTGTCCAGGAACTTTGTGTGCGTCCTTCTGAGACCAGGCCGGAGCGCTGCCATAGTTCATTCTGAAAGAAGAAACTTAGAACAGCTACAACAGAATTCGCTCACGTCCATCTAATGGGAGGAAAGAGGAAAACTCCTGGCATGAGAAAATTCTCTTGCAGTGACCAACTTTCCTTTCCTTTATGGTCCCTCCCCCTAACCCCCGGCAGGTCTCCTGGGCCCCTCTCTTTCACGCCTACTCCCAACTGTTGAGGCTAAGAAGGGAAATAGAGGCTCAGAGCTGCCCAAAATTCAACATGAGTCAACTGGTAATGCAGAGCTCCTCCCTTTTTGCTTTCGGTAAATATAGCTTTTTTTGGGGGGGGGGGGGATTAGTTCCTAATTATATATTTTTTCTTTCTTTTTTTGAATGTTGTCCTGGGTAGAGGGCTGTGGCGTCACAGCTCACAGCAACCTCAAACTCTTGGGCTTAAGCGATTCTCTTGCCTCAGCCTCCCAAGTAGCTGGGACTACAGGCACCTGCCACAACACCCGGCTATTTTTTTTTTTTTTTTTTTTTTGCAGTTGTCATTGTTGTTTAGCTGGGTGGTTCAAACCCGCCAGCCTCGGTGCATGTGGCTGGTGCCATAACCACTATGCTAAGGGCGCCAAGCCCCTAATTATATTTTATGAATAATAATAGAAGAACACTCCTATTGCGGGTGTTGAGGGTTTTTTTTTTTTTTTTTTTTTTTGAGTTTAGTGATGCTATTCGTAAGACAAGAAAAGAATATTTAAAACGTTCGTAGGCAGAGTGAACGCCTTCAGAAGCCTTTGCCCAAACTCGGTGCCTGTGGCTCAAGCTGCTAAGGCGCCAGCCACATACACCTGAGCTGGTGGGTTCGAGCCCGGCCGCCAAACAGCAATGACGGCTGCAACCAAAAAATAGCCAGGCGTTGTGGCGGGCGCCTGTAGTCCCAGCTACTTGGGAGGCAGAGGCAGGAGAATCACTTGAGCCCAGGAGTTGGAGGTTGCTGTGAGCTGTGATGCCACAGCACTCTACCCAGGGCAACAGCTTGAGGCTCTGTCTCAAAAAAAGAGCCTTTGCCCAAGTAGGGGTTCTGGCTCTGAAACCAGTTGCATCTCCCTGGAGATCACTTCACTTGCCACCTGCAAGCTTTGAGGCAGCTGGAGAAACCAGAAGATGGTGGGCGAGAGGACTGACTAGGAAAGGATGAACATCTTCCTGCTTGGCCACTCCTTTCAAAAACACAGATCTGATACTATCACTTGTTTACTTAAAACGCCCTTGCTTTCCTTTTCCTATGGGATGAATGAAGCCTAAAATGCCTTATCAGGTCATGCAACGCCCTTGAAATCTTGCCTCAACTTACCCTTTTTCTTTTAGCCTATCCTTTAATTCACTTTCCCTTCATCCCCCTTCCTAGCTATTCAGAGCTACTTGACTGCCTTTTCACATGTTGGGATGTTTTTCCTTTATGTAGTTCCCTTTTCTCTCCACCTTTACCTGCTATCCTCCACCTCTTCCTTTAAAGCTCATCTCATGTGAGAAGCATCTTGAAAGTAGGAGCTGTGTCTTATTCACCTTTCCTTCTCCCAAGCTGGAAGAATTCTTCCCAGTTAGTTGTCCTTTAGGCCCTTTCCCATCTCTTTCTTATGCTTTATTTTGTTTACTTCCATTTATCCACTTCCCAAGAGAATTTTTGGCTTCATGCGGGCCTGCTTGGAGTGCCTGCTTTTAGTACTTCTGATTCCCTGTCTCTCCTATTTCCATCTCACCCAGATCCCATAAGTAGTCAATACGCAGGAACTTGTAGGTCCCATATCTCACTGGCCTCCAGTCTGCTACTGTCCCTTCAAAGGCTAAAAGTCCCTTCATCTCTTTATACTTCTGCCTGCCCCTAAGTGGCCTGGCTGATGTGTGCATTGTAAGGCATAGTTGGATCAAGGGGGCTGTTCCTGGCTACCTTGCAGCCACTTACGTATTATCTGGGTGAAATACAGAATCAGAAAAGCCAACATTCTGACTTAAGTACATTCATGTGCCTTCCGTTTGCCAGGTGAGATGCTTGGGGTCCAAAATAAAAGTGAGGACGTCGGCTTGGCACCTGTGGCTCAAGTGGCTAAGGTGCCAGCCACATACACCTGAGCTGGCACGTTCAAATTCAGCCTGGCCCACCAAACAACAATGACAGTTGCAACCAAAAAAATAGCCAGGAATTGTGGTAGGTGCCTGTAGTCCCAGCTACTTGGGAGGCAGAGGCAGGAGACTTGCTTGAGCCCAGGAGTTGGGGGCTCAGTTGCTGTGAGCTGTGATGCCACGGCACTCTACCCAGGGCAACAGCTTGAGCCTCTGTCTCAAAAAAAAAAAGTGAGGAAGTCACATTCTTACCTTCAGGACATCTCAGGTGCCATGAAATAATAATAGCCATTGTCTTTTATTTGCCTTGTGATAAATGCTTTCCATGAATTCTCTTCATTTAATGTTTTCAATAGTCATGTAGAGTTTTATTTCTGATCTATAGGGTCAGAACCTGAGGCCGTACAGTAGGCAGATGAGGGAATACTTAGCATTTGAATTCTGGCAGTCTTATTTCCAGAACTTCTGCGAGGCTGTGCAAGGAATACTCCCTCCCTGGGTGGTCTAGGTAAGCTTTTCTTGAAGGGCCCTTTGGGTCATGAAGGGCGTATAGGAGTTTGTGTGTGGTGGACTGCCACACACAGGAAAGAGGGACCAGCACAAGCAGACTTGAAGGTGAAAGGAACTCTGTCCTTGAAGAACAGTGAAGCAGTTAAACATAGCTGGATTGGGTAAGGGTAGAAGATGAAGTCAGTGTCAGCTAGAAGGGTTTGTTTGGGTACTGGAGAGCTACTGGAGGATTTAAAAGAGGTCAGGGACTTGGACTGACTGGGTTTTGAAAAGGTCTTTTTGGGGCAGCATGAGGCCAGATGTAGATGTCCCTGCAATTCAGAAGGCATTGGCCATGCCCCACAGAGGTAGGGGATCACAGCCTCTTAGACCCTGCTCAGTTTGGGGAAAAGATAGGCATATCAGAGAATTTAATTCCAACAATATAAAAAAGGGCATATGGAGAAGAATAAGTGTCCCTCCTACCTTGACTCTGAGTTTCCTCTCCCCCAACCTCCCCAGTGATTGCTGAAGTTATCTAGACACTGTTCCTTTATTAGTATATGCCTGCTTAGCCATACTTTTCCCACCATGATACATACCTTTACACCTTACTCTTTTACTTACCATATTTAGGAAATCATTTTGTATCTATCTATCTATCTATCTATATGTATATACAGAGTTGTTTGATTCTTTGCATTGATTGATTGATTCTTTTACTTAATTTCCTTGTATGGTTGTACCATAATTTGTAACTAGTCTTTGAATCAAACATTTGTTTCTAGGTTTTTCTGTTACAGCAATACAGTGAATGTCCTTGTACATACTTTGTTATATGGTCATTTGTAAAATTATCAGAACAGTATACTTGGCTCGGGTCCTGTGGCTCAAGCGGCTAATGTGCCAGCCACATACACCTGAGGTGGTGGGTTCGAATCCAGCCTGGACCCGCCAAACAACAATGACGGCTGCAACCAAAAATAGCCAGGCATTGTGGCGGGTACCTGTAGTCCCAGCTACTTGGGAGGCTGAGGCAGGAGAATTGCTTGAGCCCAGGAGTTGGAGGATGCTGTGAGCTATGATGCCAGGGCACTCTACCCAGGGTGACAGCTTGCGGCTCTGACTTAAAAAACAAAAAAGAACAGTATACTTTTAGAAGAATTGCTGGGTCAAAGGGATATGTGTACATTTTTTTTAATTTTCAGACAGGCAGCCAAATTACCACCCCTTCCAGGGAGTTGTATTAATTTATCCTCTTTTCCCAAAATGTGATACTAAAGGGATCTTCATCAAGCTTTCTCAGCTACCACATGTCTGCTTTTGCGCTACCTATTCTTCTCCCACCTTTCTTCTCTGCCCCCCCCCCCCAACCTCTTTCAATTCATGGAGGGAGACATTGAAACTTAGAAGGATTAAAGTATTTGTAACTTGTACAAGGTCATCAGTGTGGTTGTTGTTGTCTTTTTTCTTTTAATTTTTATTTTGTGAGGTTTTGTTCCAGTGGGTTTTTTTTTTTTATTTCTTTGTTTTTTGAGACAGGGTCTCACTTTGTTGCCCTCTGTAGAGTACTGTGGCGTCATAGCTTACAGCAACCTCAAACTCTTGGGCTCAAGTGTTTCTCTTGCCTCAGCCTCCCATGTAGCTAGGACTACGGGCGCCCACCATAACACCCGGCTGTTGTTAGAGATGGAGGTCTTACTCTTGCTTAGGCTGGTCTCAAACTTCTGAGCTAAGGCAATCTACCTGCCTTAGCCTCCCAGAGTGAGGATTACAGGATTACAGACCTGAGCCAAGCAGCACCTGGCCTTTTTTTTTTTTTTTAGCAGCTCTGATATTTGTTATTTGCTTAGTACCTTTCTAGGAGGTGCTCAGGGTCAATTTGTAAACATTGTTGCATTATTTTATTTTTTTAATTCAGCTAAAATTTTTTATTTTTTTGCAGTTTTTGGCCAGGGCTGGGTTTGAACCCACCACCTCCAGCATATGGGGCTGGCGCCCTACTCCTTTGAGCCACAGGCGCTGCCCAACATTGTTGCATTATTTTCCTCTGTTTTCCCTTGGAAAAAATGAGATGCAGGTGAAATTTGAGTTATGAATGGGACACTGGCCAAATATAGAATCTTGTCTTTTTACTTCAGTGCAATAATAAAGTGTCTCTAAATGCCAAAGCTGAAGAATTATTTTTTTGTGAGTCTTGAGTTCAACAGAAATAACAATAATATAACACTAACTTATTAAAACCTACAAATAATCCAACATTAAAATTTATTTTAATATACTCTATGGAAAAGAGAATCCATTAAATGTAAAACTATTTTACTCTAAATTCACACCCATTTGTGTTGGTATACAAATGTAGATTTTTATAGTTGCAATGAGGACATACAGAATATGATCTTTGAATTGAATAGCATTGAATATTTTATATCTACTCATTTACGTATTTGTTATTTTAATATCACAGTATAGTATTCCATACATCAACAGCCATACTTTGTGCAATTATTTTATTCCTTTTTTTTTTTTAACCTATCTTAAAAGTTACCTTTCAAAATCTGAGGCCCCTTGGTCAGATACTTCTTTCTTCTGAATTATTTCCTTGGATTCTTACTTCCAAAATGGGCTCATGGAGTCAGAGGATACAGTTTCAAGCCAAATTGCAATCTAGAAAGGTTGAACTAATTTACAACACTGTTAGCAATTTATGTGGCCTTGGTTTCCTGACAATCCAGTAGTATTTCAAAGAAATGTAATGGTTCCTTGAATTAGTTTTAATTTACACTTCTTTAGAAAAAGAGACCAATCTTTCAGATTTTTTTTTTTTTTTTTTAGACAGAGTCTCACTTTGTCACCCTGGGCAGAGTGCCGTGGCATCACTGTAGCTCAGAGCAACCTCAAACTCCTCAGCTCAAGCGATTCTCTTGCCTCAGCCTCCTAAGTAGCTGGGACTACAGGTGCTCGCCACAACACCTGCTATTTTTTTGTTGCAGTTGTCGTTGTTTAGCAGACCCTGGCCAGGTTCAAACCCACCTGCCTCCGTGTATGTGGCCGGCACCCTAACCACAGAGCAGCAGACACCAAGCCCAATCTTTTAAATTTTTGAAATAAGTATAGTGCTGTAGTATCATGGAGTGCTGTGATACTCCTGTGTATCATGGAGTTATGTAGCTAGTCAACTTGTGGTTGAATAAAGTTTTGGTTGATGAGACAGAAATTTAGAAGGGGATCATATTGGTATGAAATATGAAACCAGATACTGTTCATTTGAAAACACTAGGCATTGTGCCAAGACCTGGGGACGCTCCAGAATAACATAGATGTGGTGTCTGCTGTCTTCATGCCACTTACTGGTTGGTACAGTAGACAAGACAATCACCTCACGGTAATTATAGATGTGATGGATATGATCACAGGGGAAAAAGAGAGTGTCTTGAGAGTGCCAGAGAAGTTCAGTTAAACAACATTTGTAAACGCCTTACCCTGAGAAGAGATTTGGTAGCTCAGGGCAGTGCATCTCTAACTTGAATGTGTACATGAACCATCTGGGAATCTTGTTAAAATGCCAAGTCCTGAATCAGTAGGTCTAGGGTGGGACTTGGGATCCTGTATTACTAAGCAGCTCCCAGGTGAGGCAGATACTGTTGGTGGGTGGATCACACTTGGCATGGCAAGGCCTAATTGAGAGCTTGGTAAGCACCTGAAACTGGCTGACCATGGTGAATAGGAAGGGCAGGTGACTTGCAATAATATTGAGACTAATCATTTTCTGCCTGGCCTTCACTTTAGATTCACCTGGGAAGCTTACAAAATCAGGGATGCATATCCCCCCATTCCCCAATTAAATCAAGGCATTTTGATTTAATTGGCCTTAGGTCGGGGCGTGAGAATGAGTGCAGTTCATCCACAGAATAATGATATTTCAATCAAAGATGGACCAAATATACAACAGTGGTCCCAGAAGATTATAATTCTTACTTTTAATATTCCTTTTCTATATTTTGATACATTTAGATATACAAATACTTTTCATTGTATTAGGGTTTCCTGCAGCATTCAGCACAGTAACATGCTGTACAGGTTTATAGCCTAGGAGCAATAGGTTATACCATATAGCCTAGGTAGGTAGTAGGCTATGCCATTTAGGTTTGTGTAAGTACACTCTGTGGTATTTGCACAATGATGAAATCACCTAATGATGTATTGCTCAGAACACATCCCCGTTGTTAAGTGATGCATGAAAGTATATATAACTCCCCAGGTGATTCTAACATGTAGCCAACTAAGATTGAGAACCACTAGACTAAAGAGAGGCAGGGGCCACAGAGATGAGGGCCCTATATGCTATGTAAGGATTTTGGACTTTATTCTGAAGACAGAACTAAGCCTTTGAAGGATTTTAAGCAGAAGAGTGAACCGATCTGATTTGTAGTTGTAAAAAGCTCACTGTGGCTGCAATCTAGAGCAGTCATTTTTTTGTTTGTTTTTTAAGAGACAGGGTCTTGCTCTGTTGTCTAGGTTGGAGTACAGCAGCATAATTGTAGCTCATTGTAACCTGGAACTCCTGGGCTCAAGTGATCCTCCTGCCTCAGCTTCCTGAGTAGGTAGGACTACAGACACACATCCCCATCATTTGGCTAATTTTTAAATTTTTTGTAGAGACAGAGTCTTGCTACAGTATCCAGGCTGGTCTCAAACTCCTGGGTTCAAGTAGTCCTCCTGTTTTGACTTCCCAAAGTGCTGGAATTACAGGTGTGAGCCACCTGGCCAGGCTTAGAGCAGTAATTTTCTTTTCTTTTCTTTTCTTTCTTTCTTTTTTTTTTTTTGAGACAAAGTCTCACTTTGTTGCCCTCCGTAGAGAACTGTGGCATCACAGCTCACAGCAACTTCCAGCTCTTGGGCTTAGGAGATTCTCTTGCCTCAGCCTCCTGAGTAGCTGAGACCACAGGCGCCTGCCACAATGCCTGGCTATTTTTTGTTTACAGTTTGGCCGGGGCTGGGTTTGAACCCGCCACCCTCCATATATGGGGCCGGCACCCTACCTACTGAGCCACAGGTGCCACCCCAGAGCAGTAATTTTCAAAGTGAGGTAGATATGACAGTTTCCTAGGGTGATAGAAGAAAATTCAGAATTTTTTATTTAAAAAAAATAAGACATTTAACTTAGGGATTGGCATTGGCATCTTCTTGGATCTGTAGGTCGAGAACTTTGGGTATCCTGCATGAAGAGGAAGTTCTGCAGTGAGCAAAGCCATAGTCATATATTTACTTTCAGTGTGTTGCAACATGTTTTAGTAGTTTATATTATCTAGTTTTCATTAAACCTTTATAAACTAGACTTCCAAAGAAACCAATGATTATAGGAAATACTAATAAAATAAGCACAAGCAAACAAACAAGATCATAGAGTTGACACTTGTCCAGTTCCTATTATGAGCTCTTAGTTAGGTAATAAATAATAGATTAAATACCAGGTAAAGTAAATCAGTTCTTTCTTTCTTCATTTTTTGAGACAAAATTTCACTTTGTCACCCTTAGTAGAGTGCTGTGATGTCATAGCTCACAGCAATCCAACCTCAAACTCTTGGGTTCACGACATCTATTGCCTCAGCCTCCCCAAAAGCTGAGACTACAGGTGCCTGGCTATTTTTTAGAAACAGGATCTTGAGCTTGCTCAGGCTGGTCTTGAACTCCTGAGCTCAAGCAGTCTACTCACCTCGGCCTCCCAGAGTTCTAGGATTACAGGCATGAGCCACCATGCCCAGCTGAATCAGCTCTTATTAAATTGGATAGTGTCAATCATTTATATAAACATTAATAGGATCTTTGTTTTTTTTTTTGTTTGTTTGTTTGTTTTTGGAGACAGAGTCTCCCTGTGTTGCCCTGGGTAGAGTACTGTGGTGTCGCAGCTTATAGCAACCTCCAACTCTTGGGCTTACGCGATTCTCTTGCCTCAGCCTACCAAGTAGCTGGGACTACAGGTGCCCGCCACAATGTCCAGCTATTTTTTGGTTGTAGTTGTCATTGTTGTTTGGTGGGCCTGGGCTGGATTCAAACCTGCCAGCTCTGGTGTATGTGGCTGGCGCTCTAGCCACTTGAGCTATAGGCACAAAGCCAGAGACACAGTAGAGACAGGGTCTCACTTTTGCTCAGGCTGGTCTCGAACTTGTGAATTCAAGCTACCTGCCTCTGCCTCTCAGAGTTCTAGGATTACAGGCATGAGGATCTCATGTTATTAATGGGATCTCATGTTATTAATAGGATCTTGCTTTAAGAGTATGTAGAACCTAGAAATATTGAATATTAAAAATATTAGTCTATTACCAGTACCAACACACTTGAAAACTAAACATCTGAACATAAAGAGAACCTCTATATTTTTTTCAATGATTTTTTAAATTATAGGGGATTTGGTCAAATGCTTTACAAAATTTTACTAACCTTAATGGTTAAAGTTTATATTTTAAGGTTTATTGTTTTTAGACAAAAAGGCACATACTCTTGGCAGGTTCTTCCTGTTCCACCTCCAGGAGGTCTGCTTAACCAAAAAAAATGACTGATATCCATGTAATACATGGAAAATAATATGTCAAGAAACCAAAATTCATTGCTTTGTCAGCAGATACCATTGGAAGATGCATAGAAAACATAGTTTAATATGTATGGGAGGTTTGCTATACAGTTAAAGTATAGAAGGCTTGGCACCCGTACCTCAAGTGGCTAGGGTACCAGTCACATACACCAGAATTGGTGGGTTCGAATCCAGCCTGAGCCCACCAAGCAACAATGACAACTACAACCAAAAAATAGCCAGGCGTTGTGGCAGCTGCCTGTAGTCCTAGCTACTCGGGAAGCTGAGGCAAGAGAATTGCTTAAGTCAAGAGTTGGAGGTTGCTGTGAGCTGTGACACCACAGCACTTTACCCAAGGTGACAGCTTGAGACTCTGTCTCAAAAAAAAAAAAAAAGTATTGAAGCTTGGGGCAGTTCCTGTGGCTTAGTGAGTAGGGTGCCGGCCCCATATACGGAGGGTGGTGGATTCGAATTTGGCCCCAGCCAGACTGCAACTACAACAAAAATAGCTGGGCGTTGTGGTGGGCGCCTATTGTCTCAGCTACTTGGGAGGCTGAGGCAAGAGAAGCGCCTAAGCCCAAGAGCTGGAGGTTGCTGTGAACTGTGATGCCACAGCACTTTACCCAAGATGACAAAGTGAGACTCTGTCTATAAAAACAAAAAAGTATGGAAGCTTTTAGCATGTCTCATGTTGCTAGTTTCTCTTAATAATTTCATCAAAGAAGACTTACTTTTTTGAACTGCTGGAGGAAAGCTATATTGGAGAACATTTTTTAATAGTAAATGATTCCCTTAGTTCTTACTTCTTGCCTCAGAGAATAATTGACTAAATGTAAAAAGAATGAAATTCATTCATTGCTCTTCACAGGCAAGTTGTTTTTTAATTAAAAGACTGAGTCTTGCTATGTTCCAGGCTGGAGTACAGTGGATATTCACAGGCTTGACCGTAATGCACTGAGGCCTCAAACTCCTAGATTCAAACTTTCCTCTGCCTTGGCTGCCTCCTGGATAGGTAGGACTACAGGTGTGTTGTGTTACTGTGTGTGTATGGGCAAGCTGTTGAGTCCAGTTATTATCCATTGCTTATTTTGTGGTAGAATTATCAGTGAGTTCTTTTTCTTTTTTAAAAAATGCCAGCCTTTTCTCTTACTGTGTTTACGAGTTGAGTATCCCTAATCAGAAATCTGAAATGTTCTAAGATCTGAAATTTGAGTGCTGACATGATGCACAAAGGAAATACTCACTAGAGCATTTCAGATTTGGGGTTTTCCCATTAGGGATGCTCAACTATTAAGTAAGTATAATGCAAATACTCCAAAATATGAAAAAGTCTGAAGTCTGAAACTTTTCTGGTCCCAAGCATTTCAGATAAGGGATACTCAGCCTGTACTTAACAAATATCATTTGAAAAAATATGTATATATCTTTTTTAGACAAGGTCTGTGTCTCACTCCGTCGTCTTACAGGGTTGAGTGCAGTGGTGTCACCATAGCTCACTGAAACCTTAAATTCCTGGGCTCAAGCAATCCTCCTGGCTCAGCCTCTCAAGTAGCTGACACTACTGGCCACTGTGCCTGACTAATTTTTAAAATTATTTTGTAGAGAGGCTGTCTCACAAGTTGCTCAGGCTGGTCTCAAACTCCTGGCCTCCACTGAGCCTTCTGCCTCAGCCTCCCAAAGTTCTAGGATGATTTCAAGTATGAGCCACCTCACCTAGTCCATTTGAATAATTAATATCCTTAATCTGTCTCTTTAAGAATTATTTTTATAGGGGATGAAAAAGTAACTGCTTTTTTCTTAGAATTATGCCATGGAAGAGTATTTCCCTCATTGTAATTTTTTTTTTTTGAGAATTATTTAATTTATTTGTAATGATGAATACTTAATGTCTTTTTTTTTTAAATTTAATTTAATTTATTTTTTTCTTAAGCAGGAACTCAACTTTATTGCGTCAAGCAGCCGCTTATATAGAGCGTGGGGAAGGGGCGGGGAAAGAAGGCGGGGGATGAGGTGCGTGACAGGGTTGGGCCAATGGCATGGTACCACCTTGGCTGTATCTAGGTAGAGGCAGTTTCAGGCCAGGCCTTGCTGAGTCATTGCTATGCGGAAGTAGCTCGATGGATCTACTTCTAGTCAGGCTCAGGAAGTTGCACTAGGCCTCAGGCACATGGCAGGGCCCAACAATTCCCTCTTTTGTTTTTTGTACGGCGGAAAAACATAGCCCCTGTCTTAGGTTGCCTGCTCTTGCGGTTTCAGTCTTACCTGTCATGGGGATACAAACATCAATGGTTTGGTCCCTGTCTTAGGTTGACTGAACACAGAGTGATCTTACCCGTCTTTGGGTACTATGAATGTAATCCACCGTGCAGCCTCTCCATATCCTGTCTTAGGTTGTCCC
>CAUYPK010053931.1:0-41072 GCA_963574355.1 Loris lydekkerianus | reverse complement strand
TGGTTAACACAGCCTTCCTGGCATTTTCTTAGTTGTTGTGCTAAGACATTTACTTACTTTTACTAAGTCTCACTTTATCACCCATGGTGTCACAGCTCACAGCAACCTCCAGCTCTTGGGCTTAGGTGATTCTCTTGCCTCAGCCTTCCAAGTAGCTGAGACTAGAGGTGCCCGCAACAACACCTGGCTTTTTTTTTTTTTTTTTTTTTTTTTTGGTTACAGTTTGGCTGGGCCGGGTTTGAACCCACCACCCTCCGTATATGGGGCTGGCACCCTACTCACTGAGCCACAGGTGCGCCTGCAAGCAATCATTTTTTGAAGGTCCAAAAAATTGAGTAGATTTAAAGTTTTAAAAAATGTTAATAGGCCAGGCACAGTGGCTCATGCTTGTAATCCTAGCACTCTGGGAGGCGGAGGTGGGTAGATTGCTGAGCTCAGGAGTTCAAGACCAGCCAGAGCTTGTGAGAGACACTCCCCTCCGTCTCCGCTAACAGTAGAAAAACTAGCTGGGCATGGTGGCGGGCACTTGTAGCCTCAGCTACTAGGGAGGCTGAGACAAGAGGATCACTTGAGCTTAAGAGTCTGAGAGGTTGCTGTGAGCTATGATGATGCCACAGCACTCTACTGTGGATGACAGAGTGAGACTCTATCTCAAAGAAAAAAAAAAGTTAATGGTAGATACCATCTGATGTTTTGTGTATATATAAACTTGTTCATACCAGAATCAGTACTCACATACTCTAGCAGTTATATGACCTATTAAATTAGAACATTATTTTGGAAAAGATTTTATTTTTGTCATTTACACAAAATAAGACTAGAGCACATACACAGCAACCAGGTTTTTCTTAGTGGGAGGGACAGGTAGGGAGTGAGAATAGGAGAATGAAACTGTTTTTGGGAGTATTTTGTCAGTTCTCTGGTGCTTTTGTTCCTTTATTATTTTCACCTTATATGTCAAAAGAAAAAAAAATCTCCCTACGGTATCTATATCTGGTAGGTAATTTAGAATATTAGTAAGCTAGCTAGTTTTGATTACCATTTCAGAAAACTTGGATTTTACAGAGGACTTGCCTGGTGTGCCTGAAAGTGTGAAGAAACCCGTAAATAAACAAGGAGATAAATCAAAAGAAAATACCAGAAAGATTTTTAGTGGCCCCAAACGGGTAAGTAAAGCACTATCTGTGGTTTTTATTATTGGAGGCTCAGCTATTAATTTTTTATTTGAAAGTTACTAATAAACATCATAGCAAATATCTTTCAAAAGATATATGTAAGTCATTTTTCCAAACATTATAGACATTTTTTTAAAAATTTGTGGTAAAATAGAAGTAATATTATTTTAATCATTCTTAAGTAATACAAGTCAGTAGCATTAATACTTTCAGTGTTATATAACCATCACCATTTTCTATACCCAAATCTTGTTCATCATCCTTAATAAAAATTCTATACCCATTAACAAATCCCTATTCTCCCTTTCCCACCTCCTAGTAAACATTCTACTTTTATCCCCCCCCCCTTTTTTTAGAAGCACTAGAGCCCATTGAGGCATTTTATTTTACTTTATTTTCATTTCATTTCATTTATTTATTTATTTATTTATTTTTTGAGACAGGCTCAAGCTGTCGCCTGGCAGCATAGCTCAAGAGTGCTGTGAAGTCATAGCTCACAGTAACCTCCAACTCGGGGTCAAGTGATCCCCTTGCCTCAGTTTTTCTATTTTTAGTAGAAATGGGGGTCTTACTTTTGCTTAGGCTGATGATTTTTTTTTTTTTTTTTTTGAGAGAGAGTCTCAAGCTGTTGCCCTGGGTAGAGTGCAGTGTCATCACAGCTCACAGCAATCTTCAACTCTTAGGTGTAAGTGATTCTCTTGCCTCAGCCTCTCAAGTAGCTCAGACTACAGGTGTCCGCCACAACGCCCAGCCATTTTTTGGTTGTAGTCATTGTTGCTTAGTGGGCTCAGGCTGGATTTGAACCTGCCAGCTCTGGTGTATGTGGCTGGTGCCATAGGCGCTTGAGCTATATAGGTGCTGAGCCTCTCAAGCTGATCTTGAACTGGTGAGCTCAGGCAATCCACCTGCCTCGACCTCCCAGAGTGGTAGGATTATGGCGTGAGCCATCCCACCCGGCCAAGAGGCGTTTTATTTTCTTGTGCATAAAAAGAAAGAAAATCTAGTTGCAAAGTTAATCATTTCAATAGTAATCAGAAAAGAATTTTTTCATTCCCCTCAATTTGTGAAAGGCAGAACAGTGACATGAAAGAGGCATTTTATTTTTAAGTATGTATTAAATCTCTAGAAAAAGAATCCCAGAATTTTCCCTTGGTGTGTTTTCTTCTTGCTGCTTCATGGTCCATCATGCCAGCTGAAGTTGTCAGTATAATGAAATGAAACTGGCATGATGGGAACAGATTATTCTGCCATTTTTCTAGATCTTTGAGATGTATATACATCAAATCTGGGACTGATCATACATGTTTAACCTGTGAGGTTCATAATACTTTTCCTAGCTCTCTGATTATCCATCACACATCTCCAATGTAATCACACTTCATCATCACAGTTAGACACTGGATGATGAGCCTACTGCTGTAGCTCATGCCTATAATCCCAGCACTTGAGAGGGTGAGGTGAGTGGATTGCCTGAGCTCACAGGTTGGAGACCAACCTGAGCCATAGTGAGACCTTGTCTTTAAAAAATAGGCATTGTGGGGCAGTGCCTGTGGCTCAACGGAGTAGGGTTCCAGCCCCATATGCTGGAGGTGGTGAGTTCAAACCCAGCCCCGGCCAAAAACTGCAAAAAAAAAAAAAAAGGCGTGGCAGGCGCCTGTAGTCATAGCTACTTGAGAGGCTGAGTTAAGAGGATCACTTGAACCTAGAGTTTGAGGTTGCTGTGAGCTAAGATGGCCATGGCATTCTACCAAGGGTGACCAAGTGAGAATCTGTCTCCAAAAAAAAAAAATAATAACAGTATCAGACTGGACACTATTCTACTTTCTATTTTTATGAATGCGCCTATCTAAATACCTTATATAAATTGAATCATAATTTGTCCTTGTGTCTGGCTTATTTCACTAGGCGTAATGTAGCCAATGCACATTCATATTTCATTCCTTTTTATGGTTAATATTCCATTGTTTACTCATCTCTTGGCGCTTGAATTTTTTTTCTTCATTCTGTTATGGCGATGCTTAGGTACAAATACATTTGTTTGTGTCTCTGCTTTTGATTCATTTGAGTATATATCTAGGAGTGAATTTCCTGGGCCACATGACAGCTTTGTAACTTTTTGAGGAACTGCCAAACTGTTTTCCACAGTAGCTGTACCATACTGTATTACTAGCAGTACACAGGGCTCTGATTTCTTTATATCCTCACCAATAATGTTTTCTGTTTTCTTTGATAATAGCTATCCTAATGGATGTGAAGTGTTATTTCATTGTGGTTTGATTTCCATTTAGTGGTAATGAGCATCTTTTTGTGTGCTTATTGGTCATTATATATCATCTTTGGAGAAATGTCTAAGTACTTTGCTTATTTTTGAATGTTTTCTTTGGTTTCTTGAGTCAGAATTCTTTGTAGTTTCTTTCTGGATATTAATTCCTCATCAGTTATATGATTTGTAAGTGTTCTCTCCCCCCCCCTTTTTTTTGGTTTTGAGATATAGTTTCACTTTGTCACCTTCGGTAGAGTGCCATGGCCTCATGGCTCACAGCAATCTTCAACTCTTAGGCTCAAGCAGTTCTCTTGCTTCAGCCTCCTAAGTAGTGGGACTACAGGTACCTGCCACAATGTCCAGCTATATTTCGAGACGAGGTCTTGCTCTGGGTCAGGCTGGTCTGGAACCTATGAGCTCAGACAATCCACCTGCCTCGGCTTCCCAGAGAGCCAGGATTGCAGGCCTGAGCAACTGCACCCTGCTGTCCTATTTTTTTTGTTGGTTATTTTTTCGCTTGCCCTGTTGTCCAGGCTAGAGTGCAGTTGGTGTCATCACAGCTTAGTGCAGTCTCCATTTCCTGGGCTCAAATGATCTGCAAGGACTACAGGCAGGCATGTGCCACCACACCTGGCTAATTTTTCTAATTTTTGTAGAGACGGGGTCTCACTGTGTTGCCTAGGCTTGTCTCAAACTCCTGGGCTCAAGTGATCTTCTTGCGTCAGTTTCTCAAAGTGCTAGGATTATAGGCATGAACCGCGGTACCCAGATTCACTTTCTTGATATTATCCTTTGTTTCAAAAAAGTTTTCATTTGGGTCTTGAATCTGTTTCAATTTTTGTATGTGGTTTAAAGTTAGTGTCCATTTTCATCCTTACAAACTAATGCCCAGCATTTATTTATTTCTTTCTCTCCCCTCCCCTCCTCTCCCCTCCTCTCCCCTCTCCTCTCCTCCTTTCCTCTCCTCTCCTTTTTGTAGAGATAGGGTCTCACTTTATCGCCCTGGGTAGAGTGCCATGGTGTCACACAGCTCACAGCAACCTCCAACTCCTGGGCTTAGGCAATCCTCTTTCCTCAGCCTCCCAACTAGCTGGGACTGCAGGCGCCTGCCACAATGCCTGGCTATTCTTTTGTTGCAGTTTTCCCAGGGCTGGGTTTGAACCTGCCACCCTTCATATATGGGGCCAGTGCCTTACCCACTGAGCCACAGGCGCCACCCAATGCCCAGCATTTCAATGTGGTCCAGCATAGGTAGTGAAAATAATTTGCTTGACATTACCTTTTTATAAAAAATTACTGTCTTTATTTACATTGCTTTTTTTTTTTTAAATTTACATTGCTTGGTATGGTGTTTTGTTACTAAAAGTTAACAATTAGAGATTGTCAGCACATTTTATTCTTTTTTTTTTTTTGAGACAGAGTCTCACTTTGTCACCCTTTGTAGAGTACCATGGCGTCATAGCTCAGAGCAACCTCAAACTCTTGGGCTCAAGTGATCCTCTTGCCTCAGCCTCCCAAGTAGCTGGGACTACAGGCCCTGCCACAATGCTTGTTTTTAGAGATGAAGTCTTGCTCTTGGCTTAGGCTGCTCTTGAATCTGTGAGCTCAGGGTAGTCCACTTGCCTCGGCCTCCCATAGTGCTAGGATTACTTGTGTGAGTCACTGCATCAACCTAGCATATTTTATTCTTATGAATTGAATTACTTTTAAATACCTAAAGAATGAATGTATCCGTTTTTTGTGGTCTGATTTTTTTCTTTTACCCATGTAAAGTGTCCTTTGGCAATCTTTTCAAAGTAGTTGTATCAGGTGCTTAGGTGATGCTTTTAAGTGTCTATAAAGTTGGGTATGACATATGTTAATTTTCAGAGCATCATTTATACCAGCGGTTCTGAACCTGTGGGTTACGACCCCTTTGTAACAATGAAAATACATCTGCATATCAGATATTTACATTACGATTCTTAACAGTATCAAAATTACAGTTATGAAGTAGCAACGAAAATAATTTTATGGTTGGGGGTCACCACAACATGAGGAACTGTATTAAAGGGTTGAAGCATTAGGAGGCATTAGGAAGATTGAGAACCATTGAGAACCACTGATTTACACTTTTATTTATTTAAGATCTCAAAGAGCTTTAAATTATATGGGCTCTATCAATATATATCAGATTAGAAATCAAAACAAGGCTCAAAGGCGCTGGCAACATACACTTCCTGAGCTGGCGGGTTTGAATCCAGCCTGGGCTCACCAAACAACAATGACGGCTACAACCAAAAAATAGCTGGGCATTGTGGCGGGTGCCTATTGTCCCAGCTACTTGGGAGGCTGAGGCAAGAGAATCACTTAAGTTCAGGAGTTGGAGGTTGCTGTGAGCTGTGATGTCATATCACTCTACCCAGGGCAACAGTTCGAGGCTCTGTCTCAAAAAAAAAAAAAAAGAAAAAAGAAAAAAGAAATCTCAAATATATTCATAAGTCACTTAATAAATGTATTACATGTTAATATAACATTTTTGTTATATTAAAAATTAATTTCAAAATAAAACAAAATAGAAAAATAGTATTGTTTTACCTTTCTTGGGGCAAATCTCTTTAAAAGGTGACTTTAAAGGCATCTGGGCCAGCATGGAGGCCCGCCCCTATAATCTTAGCATTCTGGGAAATAAAGGTGAGAGGATCTTTTGAGGTCAGTTTGAGACCAGCTTGAGCAAGGGCTAGATCCATTTGTACAAAAAATAGAAAAATTAGCTGGGTGTGGTGGTATGCACCTGTAGTCCTAGTTACCTGGGAGGCTGAGGCAGGAGGATAATTTGAGCCCAGGACTTTGAAGTTGCAGTGAGCTATGATGATGCCATTTAACTGTGGGGACAGAGGGAGACTGTAAAAAAAATTTTTTTTGGATTCTCATATCTTCTATATTCATTATATTCATTATACTGCATGGGTTGAAATGTATCAAAAGAATGTATGAGGAGAGTAAAACATCACAGATATTCTATTTTTATTTTTTGAGAAAGTTTCAAGCTGTTGCCCTGGGTAGGGTGCCGTGGTGTCATAGCTTACAGCAACCTACATCTTGGGCTGAATCGATTCTCTTGCCTCAATTTCTCTATTTTTAGCAGAGGCGGGGTTTTGCTTTTGCTCTAACTTGTGAGCTCGAGCAATCCAGCTTCCTTGGCCTCCCAGAGTGCTAGGATTACAGGTGTGGCCTGGCCAGATGTTTTATTTATTAATTTTTTTGGAGACAAAGTCTCACTGTGTTGCCCTCAATGGAGTGCCGGTGTGTCATAGCTCATAGCAACCTCAAACTCTTGGGCTCAAGCAATTCTCCTGCCTCAGTCTTCCAAGTAGCTGGGACTATAGGTGCCCGCCACAACACCTGGCTATTTTTTGTTGCAGTTGTCATTATTGTTTTAGCTGGCCCCAGCTGAGTTTGAACCTGCCAGCCTTGGTGTAGATGGCTGACACCATAACCAGTGTGCTACGGGGACTGAGTCCAGATATTTTAAATAGCTACATTTTAAGTAGCCTTTTGTAGTAATCCTGGTTATTTTTTGATAATATGCCAAAATTCAGCAAGTGGGAGTTTTTTAAAGATTAGTTGCAATTTGTAATCTAAAACTGTGCCAGTGAACCTTTCATACTGTTATATTACATTATAATACTGTTACATTAAAATCTTTTATACTGTTATATTACATTATAATATTGTTACATTAAAATCTATTTTGTCCTGCATTTTGAATGGGTATTTTACTCATGCATGCTTTGTGGCATCGTACGTTGGAAAATTCATTTGGAAAATACTGGTTCCATTGAGTTAAGCAGATCTTTCAGGTAGTGACTCATTTCATTATCCAGTATAAAAAACTCACATTAATACACATATCACTCATGAGAAAAGTTTGTATGTTGGGGGAAACTAATTCATATTAGTAGATATAAATCCAAAATTTTAGATTTTACTTGAAAGCTCAGATTTTTTTATTGGAAGCAAATACTTTTCTTTAAACAACTGGCAGTGACAGGTTTCACTTTGTTCATTTTCGAGAAAGTGTCTGCCAAGTACCCAAGTCTGAATAAGCATAGTTTGTCAGTTTATTTTATTTTTATTTTTTTGGCAGAGTCTCAAGCTGTCACCCTGGGTAGAGTGCTGTGGTGTCACAGGTAACAGCAACCTCAAACTCCTGGGCTTAAGTGATTCTCTTGCCTCAGCCTCCCAAATAGTTGGGACTACAGGCGCCTGCCACACACTCGGCTATTTTTTTTTTTTTTTTTTTTTTTTTGTTGTTGTTGTTGTTGTTGTTGCAGTTGTCATAGTTGTTTTAGCTGGCCTGGACCGGATTCAAACCCATCAACCTTGGTGTATGTGGACGGCACCCTATCCACTGAGCTACATGCGCCACCAACAAAAGTATTTTATGCTTATTTGTTTTGTCACATAGAATGTTAATGTATTCAAGGGCAGAGATTTAATAAAATTAACCATTTTTGTTCCTTTATCCTGTTCTTTAAGTGAAATTGCCCTTTTGCTTTTAAATGCATAGTAAGAATATGACTTACTAGTATAGATAGTGAAGAATATGACTACTAGTGTAGATTTATGCTAAGATACTAACAGTTTACCCACTGTTAACTTTTTTTGAGACAGAGTCTCACTATGTTGCCTTGGGTAGAATGCTATGACGTTATAGCTCACAGCAACCTCAAACTCTTGGGCTTAAGTGATTCTCTTGCCTCAGCCTCCCAAGTAGCTGGGACTACAGTGCCCACCACAATGCCCAGCTATTTTTTTGTTGTTACAGTTGTCATTGTTGTTTATCTGGCCTGGGCTGGGTTCAAACCCACCAGCATTGGTGTATGTGCCCCGTGCCCTACCGTAGCCTGAGCTACGGGTGCCACCCACTGTTAACTTTTGTACCATTTAGACAAATGTCAACAATGAAAAGGGCAAGTAACATTTTATTGTATTTGTGGAATTAGTTTTGACTTGCAGGCATCCTGAAAGAGTTTTATGGTTCCCTGGAGTCAGTGAACCACACTTTTGAGAATTGCCAATTTATAGCATTCTACCCATTTTATTTTATTATTTTATTTTTTTGAGACAGAGTCTTACTTTTGTAGCCCTGGATAGAGTGTCCTGGCATAACAATTCACAGCAACCTCTAACTCCTAGGCTCAAGGGATCCTCTTGCCTCTGCCTCCCAAGTAGCTGGCACTACAGGTGCCTGCCACAATGCCTAGCTATTTTTAGAGATGCGGTCTGACTCTTGCTTAGGCTGGTCTTGAACTTACGAGTTCGAGCAGTCCACCTGCCTTGGCCTCCCAGAGTGTTGGGACCCCCCACATTTTATTTTGAAAATGTTCAAATATTATAGAAAATGTGAAAGAACAGTGTAACAAATCAGCCATAGCCCTCTGCCTAGGTTGATTCTAGTTAACATGTTGCCATAATTGGCCACATGTGGTCCCCTCCTACTCTCCCTCTTCCCCTCTATATATTATATATTATATAGTATGTAATAAATATATACTTATTAAAAATATGTTCTTATTTGAGAGCAAGTTATAAACTGCATGCATTTCTTAAGAAAGATAATCTTATATACCTAAGTGGTTACATGATTAGAATTCTTAAGAAAGCTAATAGTATTTCTTTCATATAATCTGATATCCTGTTTATATATATATATATTCATTTTTTCCCATTTGTCTTCAAAATGTCTTCTAGTGTGTTTTTTCCTAACTCAAATCATTACTTACTATGTCTTTCTTAGTTTTGCACAGTTCCCTCATTAAAAAAATTCCCCTTGGAACTGGGTGTGGTGGCTCACACCTATAATCCTAGTACTCTGGGAGGTCAAGATGGATGGATAGCTTCCACTCAGGAGTTCAAGACCACCCTGAGCAAGAGGGAGACCCCTTCTCTACTAAAAATAACAAAACTAGCCAGATGTTGTGGGAGGTGCTGGTAGTCCCAGCTATTGAGAGTGAGGCAAGAGGATCTCTTGAACACAAGAGTTTTAGGTTGCTGTGAGCTGTGACACCATGGCACTCAACCCAGTGTGGCAGAGTAAGACTTAGTCTCAAAAAAAAAAAAAAAAAAAAAAAATCTCCTTGGCAGGGCCTTTGAGAGCTGAGTATTATTTGTTTTATAGGATGTTCCATATTCAGAATTTGTTTCCTCGCAATGTCATTTAACTTGTTTCTCCACTACATTAAAGTAGTATAGTGTTGGAGGGTTGATTAGATTCAGGCCAGACCTTTTTGGGGGCAAGAATACTTTAGAAAAGATGATACTGTGTATGTTGCTTTATATCAGAAGCTCTATAACTCCTGGTTATTTTACTTTTTTTTTTTTTTTTTTTTTTTTTTCCATTTCCAAAAACAAGCAATGCCCTTTATTAAGGGGTGGTTTACATTTATACATAATTTTGCTTTTAAAAAAGATGACTGTTATCAGGTATGTAATCACTTAGATACCTCTAAGTTCTGTCTGTTAAAAATACTTTCTTTTAGAAATCCAATTTAATCATCTCATTCTTTTTTCAGTAATTTTTTCCAAACAGTGATAGACGTACTCTTTGATGGAGAGAATGAAGAAAACTGTTTTTGATTATCCTCAAATCATGTATCTATACTAAAGATTTGGCTCCAAGGAGCCTAGCTCTAATTAGTGAAGTAGGCCCAGTTTAGAAAGTGGCAATGAGGTGGTAACTAACGTTTGTACTAGCCATTATCAAAAATTAACAATTTTAGGTATCTTTGTTTTGGGTTTCTGTGGTTTATGTGCATCCAAAATTTCTTCATAGTCTGCACTCATTCCCTTTGCCCAGCGACCAACAGTGACCGTTCGATCTGATTTCTGACTTTCAGGGCAATCTTTCTTTAAGTGTTTCACAGAGCCACAAAGTTTGCAACCACCACCATCAGCGTAGAGTCCTTTGGGATTATCAGGACAAGATCTAGACAGGTGTCCCATTTCCCCACAAACAAAACATTTTGCAAAAGGAAATTCACCAACACCTACTTTAGCCTTACACTTGGTTATTTCATGCTCTGTGGACCCACACCGGTAACATATTCCAGTGCCCATGTCTTGATTTTCAAGGGCGGCTGGGCAATCTGCAATTCCATGACCAGGTTTTCTACAATGGAAACATACCATTGCATTTTTCTTTGTTGCTTGTCTTTTTAATCGTCTTCCTTCCCATCGACTGTCTTTTCTTTATAGCAACTGCAATTTCTTCCCTTACTTCCTGAAGGTCTGATGCTATAATCTCCCCATTGTGAACCATCTGTGAGTTCCATGAATCCATTCACATCTTCATTTAAGTATTCTTTTTTCTTTTTGTTCTTTCTATGTTTTGCTTGGGGGGCATCATTTTTAAGGGACAGCCTATTAGGTCTAACTTGTTTATGCTTTGGTAGCTTTTGGCTTGTTCCCTCACAGGACTGCTGCTTCATTTCCTCCCATGATGTTGCAGACAAGGGTCTCTTACTATGGGTGGTAGTAATGCGTGCCCACCGCGTCATAGCGGGAGCAGATGTACCTCAGCAATCTGTGAACTGTTTTGGTGTTCTTGGACTTGGCACTTAGTTGAACTGCCTCGGGGAGAGCTTGAGCAGGACTGTGGAAAACTTTGGGCATTCTCTGGGGCCCCAGACTGAGCCACTGAGCTGGGCGCAGGAAGCCATTGTGAAAGAACTGCCCCCTATTTTACTTTTAATGTTATTTACCTACCTAATTAAAATTGTGATCACCAGTTTTCACCAAAATAAAGGTACATTGTTCCTTTTATAATTAAAGCTCCAGGTCGCTTGTCTGGTATCAACCATTAATGTCTTTTTCTCCATTATTGTCCCACCTCATCATTGTTGAGCATTGCTTATATCATATGTTATACTGAGAATTGTAGGATGGTAAGTTTTCTAATTGTTATTTTTTCCTTTTTTTTTTTTTTTTTTTGAGACAGTCTCACTATGTCATTCTTGGTACAGTGCCATGGCATCATAGCTCACAGCTCACAGCAACCTCTAACGCTTGGGTTTAAGCGATTCTCTTGCCTCAGCCTCCCAAGTAGCTGTGACTACAGGTGCCCACCACAACACCAGCTATTTTTTGATTGGAATTGTCATTGTTGTTTAGCAGGCCTGGCCTGGAACCCGCCAGTCTTGGTGTATGTGGCTGGCGCCCTACTCACTAAGCTGTGGGAGTCGAACTTTCTTCTGCATTTAATAGCTGGAATTCTATAAAAGAGGAACTTTCATGATTCTCTCCTCCTCCTCTTTTCTTCTTTCTCCCTTATCACTGTTGATTCAGTAATTTCTACTTACTGCACAGCATCTTTTTTTTTTTTTTTTTTTTTTTTTTTGAGACAGAGCCTCAAGCTGTCGCCCTGGGTAGAGTGCTATGGCATCACAGCTCACAGCAACCTCCAACTCCTGGGCTTAACCCATTCTCTTGCCTCAGCCTCCCAAGTAGCTGGGACTACAGGCGCCCGCCACAAGGCCTGGCTTTTTTTGGGGGGGGGGGGATTTGAACCCGCCAGCTCTGATGTATGTGACTGGCGCCTTAGCCACTTAAACTACAGGCGCTGAGCCTGCTCAGCATTTTTACATCCTGAGATTATGCTAAGTGAAATAAGCCAGACAGAAAAAAAATAGGACTTTATGATCTCACTTATATGTCAAATCTTAAGACAGTACTGAAAAAAAATGGAGAACACAATGGTTTGTGAAGGGGGAGGAAATGGATAGAAGTTGGTCAAATGATACAAGCTTAAATCTGGAGATCTGAGGTACAGCAGGACTGTAGTTAATAATATCATAATGTATATTGAAAATTTGCTAAGAGTAGATTTTAGATTTTAGGTGATTTTCCCACACGCATAAAAGGTTAACCGTGGAAGGTGATATGTTAATTTGCTTACCTGTAGTAATCATTTCATTACTTATTTATCAAAACATTATCTTTTATACCTTATATATAATAAAGAATAAAGTGGCCCCTGTGGCTCAGTGGGTAGGGCGCTGGCCCCATATACCGAGTATGGCAGGTTTGAACCTGGCCCCAGCCATCTAAAACAGCAATTACAATTGCAAAAAAAAAATAACTTGGTGTTGTGGCGGGTGCCTGTAGTCCCAGCTACTCAGAAGGCTGAGGTAAGAGAGTTGCTTAAGCCCAAGACTTGGAGGTTGCTGTGAGCTGTGACGCCATGGCACTGTACCGAGGGAGACAAAGTGAGACTGTCTCCAAAAAAAAGAAAAAAGAAAAAAAATAAATAATTTTTACTTATTGGTGTTATGGTAGGTTTTTGCTTTATAAAATATTAAAGTTGTTTTAGATTTGGCCTCTGTGAACCATTTCAATCTCTTGCATCCGATTTGATAAAACCTATCATCTTTGAGCATGTTCCTTGCCTACTGTATAATAAGATGACCCAGGCTCATCTTGGAGTTTACCTGTTTAAGTCTTGGAATCATCATTTCTCCCGTGATTGTTGGTTAATTCTGTGGAGTTTAGAACTTAGAAATCAGATCTGAATGCTGGATGTATTCATTGCTTTTTGGCAGTTTCATTTGACAAAGCTAGGAAATAACATTGCAAAATAAGCCTTGAATTTATATTGATAGTTTCATTTAACATTACAGAATTTTGTAGTTATTTTGCCTGCTTTATTCTGTAGCATACATACATACATAAATATCAAAATTAAAATACCAATACTATGAACAATAAGAATACAGAGTGAAGTTTTTTTGCAAATCTTTTTGTCCTAGATTATATTTTAGTAAGGATGAACAGCCATAATATGACTAAAAGATTCTTGAAATAATTTTTCTTTGGTCTGCTTATGTTAGTTTTCAGTTGAGTTCTTTTCTACCTATTTGTGTTCAGTTTTTTAACTTAGTTTAAAACTTAATATTGGAGTCATTTCTTTGTTACTAACATAGCCTAGAAGGCAGGAGTGTGCATTTAGTTGACCTGATTATGAGTGAATCTATCTGGCCTAAAGTAAATCAGGTCATGGCAACTGAGTCAGCAGCAGACCTATTTACTATTGATGGATGGGACATGATACTGTCGGTGAAAAATTAAGAAAATGATTGCTAGTTTATAAATCTAAGAGCTATGGAATTGAACTCATTGGAAAGATGTAATGGGGGTAAAGCTGTGTTTTAACATAGTGGTGCTAACATTTTATTCTCTGAGGAGTCTTAAATAAATGTCACAGATTTATGTATGAGAAATTAGGATTCATGGAAAGCTCAGTTTTCCAACAGATTTTTACATAGGTTATCCCTAAATACAAAAAGAGAAATAAAGAGATGGGATAGATAGGAAATATTTTCAGCACTCATTACAGTTTCCCTTAAAACACCATCCTGTAGCTCATAGGCTAGTGGGAGTATCTGGGTTTTCTGGAATTTGTCCTCTAATGTGATTAGATTTAAAGGCACTAACGACCCCATTTCCAAGTGGTAAAGAGGTGGTTTGTGACTTGTAAGGGCAAGAGTTTTCCTCTACCAGGATCTGTCAGCCCAAGCACTATTGACATTTTGTATTGAGTAATTCTTGGTTGTATAGGATTACCCTGTACATTGGAGGATATTCGAGCAGCATCCCTAGCCTCTGTCCCCTAGTTGCTAGTAGCACCCCTCTTTTCCCTGGTTGATACACAACCAAAAATATCTTTAGTCATTGCCTAATGTCCTCTGGGGGGAACGTGCCCCTTCCAACTTATGTATGTGTGTGTGACTTGAGAATAAATCAGATACCATGCTTATTACTAACAGATACTTCAGTTTCCACTTCCTATGAAAACAGCACTTACTGTACTGCCACAAGACATGCACCGTAAACCAGAGAGTTAACATTGATGTTAATCCGTGGTCTAATACCCAGATCCCATTCAGATTTCACCAGTTGTCTTCGTTGTGTTCTTTACACCAAAGCAAATAAACCGCACCCCCACATCTAAAAAAAGAGCCCATGGGGGCGGCGCCTGTGGCTCAAAGGAGTAGGGCACCGGCCCCATATGCCGGAGGTGGTGGGTTCAAACCCAGCCCCGGCCAGAAACAGCAAAAAAAAAAACAACCCATGATCCAGTCCAGAATCAGTGTTGTATTTGGTCGTAAGAAGTCTCTACTGTCCTGCAATCTGCCATGATACCTGTTTCCTGGTCTTCATAGCTTTGCCACCTTTGAAGAGTAAAGGACAGTTCTGTTGTGGAATGTCTTGTCAGTTTTGTGTTTGATGCTTTCTCATGATTAAGGGGCTGAGGCAGGAGAATAAGCTAAGCCCAGGTTAGCTGTAGGTTGCTGTGAGCTGTGACGCCACAGCACTCTACCCAGGGTGACAGCTTGGTGCTCTGTCTTAAAAAAAGAAAAGAGACAACATCATGATTAGATTTAGGCCATACGTTATTGGTGGAAATGGCACAAAGGAGATGCTGTGTTTTCACTGTATTGTATCATATGGTTCACAATATATAACTTTTGGTACCTTTACTGTTGATGTCAAGTGATCACTTGACTAAGGGAATGTCTTTCAGGTTCATCAGCTTATCTCATCACCCTTTTCACCCACTAGTTTTAGCATTATTTTTGCCTGAATCAGTTTTTACTGTGATGGTTGACAAATGTGATTTTCTTTTTTATAGAATTCTTTTTGCAGTTATCAGTATTGGGCTATCTATTGTAAGGAAGATCTTTTCTTCCTCTCCATTTATTTAAGAATGTATTTGTTTATATATTATTCATTCATATGTATCAGTATGATCACGGATTTCTGCTTCATTCAATCATTTGTTACTGTTATCTCTTCCTTTCTAAGATTTTTTTTCACTAAGCCACCTGTTTTCCAGTTTTTTAAAAAATATTTTTTTTAAATGTTGTTATGTACTTAATATGATTAATTTTCTTAAATTTGGTCTAAAGTGTCTTAAGATTTGGTCTAGATTTGGTGGGTGTTCTTTCAAGCTGGCTTTTAGCACTCCCACCATTTTATGTTTTTCTGTTTTTTTTTTTTTTTTTTTTTTTCTTGAAACAGAGTCTCACTTTGTTGCTCTCTGGAGAATGCTGTTTTGTCATAGCTCACAGACCCTCAAACTCATGGACTCAAATGATCCCGTTGCTTCAGCCTCCCAAGTAGTTGGGACTGCAGGCACATACCACCACCCTGCTCTTTTTTTTTTTTTTTTTTTTTAGTAAAGATGAGGTCTCACTCTTGCTCAGGCTGGTATCGAACTCCTAGGGTTAGGTGATCCACCTGCCTTGGCCTCCTAGAGTGCTAGGATTATGCGAGTGATCATGTCCAGCCCATTTTGGATTTTGTTACCTTATGACTCCCTTAGATGTTCCAGGCCCATCCTATACTTTCCAAGTCCTGGAATTAGCCTTTACTCTTAAGGATTCCTGTTCCTGTTTAGTGAAGAATGATATTTAGAAATACAGATCTGGGGGCTGGGCATGGTGGCTAATGCCTGTAATCCCAGCACTCTGGGGTGGATTGCTTGAGGTCAGGAGTTTGAGATCAGCCTGAGCAAGAGCAAGACCTTTAGAAACAAGACCTTGTTTCTAAAAGTAGCTGGATGTTATGGCGTGTGTCTGTAGTCCTAGCTACAGGGGAGGCTGAGGCAAGAGGATTGCTTATGCTCAGGAGTTTGAGATTGCTGTGAGCTCTGATGCCACGACACTACTGAGGATGAGAGGGAGACTCTGTCTCAAAAACAAACAAAAAGAAATAACTGATCACTAGGTATGGTTATTTCTTCTGAGGTGTCATTGCTCCTAGGCTGTCTTTGAGTAGACAGAGCTAGGAAACGTAAAAATATGCCTACACTCTTTAACATGCACACAGACAATTTCTTAATCATTATATATATGTGTGTGTGTATATATATCTCCATGAGTTCACAAAGATACTTCCAGTTCTAGTCTAATACCTTGTTGTATTCTAGCCTTCCTATTTTCTGTATTTCACTCTACTTTGCTAACAGTAATCTGGCTTTCTTTATCCTTTACATGTTTACATATGTAACCAATTTCTTGCCCACACAGATCGTCTTCCTCACCTTAGTGCTGCTGATACAGTCTGACCAAGAGTTCCCCCTTCTCCTTTCTCACCTCCCCATTAGAAAGCACTAGATTCTTGAGCATGCTGTGAGAATTTTCTTTAACACCTCATCAAAAATATATAGAGAAGCTGTTGATATCAGGATTGAAGGCTGGCTATAGGAATATATATAGCAGAAAGACGAGAAGGGTGAAGAAAACTTCTACTAAGAACGCAGTTGAAATGATGACTTGGAAAAAAGTAAAGATAGGATTTGGGGACCAGGCATGGTGGCTCATGCCTGGTAATCTCAGCATTCTGGGAGGCTGAGGCGGGTGGATTTCTTAAGCTCAGGAGTTGAAGACCAGCCTGAGCAAGAGTGAGAGCCTGTCTCTAAAATATAGTCAGACATTGTTCCGGGCGCCTGTAGTCCCAACTACTTGGGAGTCTTAGTCAAGAGGATTGCTTGAACCTGGGAGTTTGAGGTTGCTGTGAGCTGTGATGCCATAGCACTCTACCAGGGGCAAGAAAATGAGAATCTTGTCTCAAAAAAAAAAGGGGGGGGGGGAAACCTTTGTTTGAAACATACATAGATTAAAGTACTATTGTTTCTGGGTAACATTTTACTGATCATTTGGGAATTTTAGTGTTTTTGATGTCAATGTCATCCCTTTTCTGATTCTTGGCTACAGTTTGCTAATATTTCATTATCTGCAGCTGTCTTGTATGTACTGATACACTGCAATTATTTCTTCTGCCTGCCCTACTTGTGGGTTGATGTCTGTTTTCATTCAGCTGCTTCCTATTTTTCCTGCTTGTTTGGCACCATTTTCTGTATGTAATCAGCCTAACTAATTTCAATACTTGCAGGGGTGTCCAACTGTGTCTTCTAATGTGCTATAGAAAGGGAAAAAGGCTGGACACCCCAAAGGTTTGTGTTTTACCTGAGATGTTGGCCATCTTGTTCTACAGTTAAGACTGCTGCTGGGTCATAGATGGAACAAATCATACATGAACCTCAGTTTCAATTCTCAACTATTTTATTCCTTTACTTTCATCATTTCCTGATGGTTTAATGCCAGGCCCTTCTGGAATTATCTTTTTGTCTGACTTGCTAAGGAACATTCTGGACTTAATTTTTTCTTACCATCTGTCCTTCAGTATGACACTGGATAGTGTACTTTTGGGCAATTGAATTAAAATTTGTCAGTATGAATCGTGATTACATATTTAGATAATATTAGAATGTTAATATTACTTATACCTATAGTTTTAAAATTATATGTAGCTTTAGAGTTTCATATATTTATTTTTTTGTTTCATAAAATAAGTGTGTGTAGGTTGTCAACTTAAAAGCAGAATCTTACAATTGAAGAGGCTTTAAAGAACAAGTGCTCCCCCATCTCACCCAAGAACAAATGTTATTTCCAACAGTATCTTCCTTTAGCAGATAGAACCCACTCTTATGAAATAGCTTATTTTTCTGTCATGATTTTACCCGGTGTTACCTTTCTTCTTTGTATGGGATCCATCAACCATCTTGGGATCTAGTCATCAATATGGTTAATATGAAATCCACTTTATTCTCAAGGACTAGAAACCTAAATACTAATTGATGAGAAGCCTAAAAAAAAAGACTCTAGCCGTTGGTCTGATGATGAGAGAAACTAGCCAAATATAAAAGTTAAAAGCCACTGCCTTCTATCACCTAAATTGGTGATCTAAAAAGTTGTTGAAACTGGCCAGACAGGGGCTCTTGCTTCTAATCCTAGCACTCTGGGAGGTTCAGGCGGAGTATCACTTGTGGTTAGGAGTTGGAGACCAGCCTGAGCAAAGGGATACCCTGTCTGTACAAAAAATAGAAAAATTAACTAGGCAACGTAGCAGGTACTCATAGTCCCAGTACTTGGGACCTTGAAGCAGGAGGATTGCTTGAGCCCAGGAGTTTGAGGTTGCTGTGAGCTGAGCTGAGCTGAGGCCATGGCACTCTAGCCCACGTGATAAAGTAACACTTTGTCTAAAAAAAAAAAAAAAAAAAAAAATTGAAAAGGAGTAGGTTTTTGTTGAGAAAAAGGCAGTCTTAGTTGGCTTTTTGTCATCTTTATTCAGTATATGCTACATGATTTTTACTGTGTTAGGTGCTGGGGATACAAAAATGAGTAAGAAGGGCATCTTCAAAAGGTGAGGTTAGAATATTTTTTCCTCTTTGGAATTTTGAGTTAGTATTTCTTCAGTATTCTGCACCCCTCATCAGAAATGACTTCTTTTTTTTTTTTTTTGAGATGGAGTCTCAAGCTATTGCCCTGAGTAGAGTGCTGTAGTGTCACAGCTCACAGCAACCTCAAACTCTTGGGCTTAAGCCATTCTCTTGCCTCAGCCTTGCAAGTAGCTGAGACTACAGACATCCACTACAACGCCTGGCTATTTTTTGTTGTTGTTGCAGTTGTCATTGTTTTAGCAGGCCTGGACCAGGTTCAGACCTGCCAGCCTCAGTATATGTGGCTCACACCTTACCCACTGAGCTATGGGCGCGGCCCCGACTATCTTCTTTTTGTCTTTAAGTATCAAATAGGCATATAAATCATTGATCTATTTAATAAGTCATAAAGTCAAATGGACTTTATGAAAATGTAAATTATTTTCTGTGTGTGATTGAATTCTGTTGTTTTTTTCCTTTAATATTCCTGAAGGATATCAATAAGGAACAAAAGGTGTGTTTTCTTAAAGGAATATTTAAAGGCACCTTTAGGCACTATAGGCCAAGGGTGGTAGCTCATGCCTGTATCCCATCACTTTGGGAGACCGAGGTGGGCGGATCACTTGAGCTCAGGAGTTTGAGAACAGCCTGAGCAAGAGTGAGAGCCCCATCTCTAAAAAATAGCTGGGCATTATGGTAGGTGCCTATAGTGCCAGCTACTCGGGAGCCTGAGGCAAGAGGATCACTTGTACCCAAGTGTTTTTCATTGCTGTGAGCAAGAAATATTTCATTATAATTTATAGGCCTGAAATAAGAACATTTAGCCATAGGTTAATCAAAGGCCTGAGAACCGACATCCATTTCTCACTTGGTCAGAGAGAGTGAGAAAGAAAATGAGAGAGAATGTGTGTGTTAGGGTGTTCAAAGTTTGAAATATCATTTGCTTTTTCATTTTGTAATACAGTCATGCATTGCTTAATAATAGGAATATGTTCTGAGAAATGTCTTGTTAGGTTATTTCATTCTTGTGCCAATAGAGTATACTTACACAGACGTAGGTGATGTAGCCTACTACATACCTAGACTGTATGGTATAGCCTAGGCTGTGTTACTCCTAGGGAACAAACTTGTATAGCAGATTACTATCCCGAATGCTGTAAGCACTTGTAGTACAATGGTAGTAAGTATTTCTACACAGAAAAGGTCCAGTATAAAAGGTAAGAAAATGGTACTTGTGTGTGTGATACTGCCACATATGGAGCTTGCAGGACTTGAAGTTACTTTGGGTCAGTCATTGAATGGTGAATGAATGTGAAGCCCTAGGACATTATTGTACACTACTGTACAATTAGGCTTCACTAAGTTTCTAAATAATTTTCTTCTTCAAAAATAAATTAACCAGGCTCCACGCCTGTAGCTCAGTGGTTAGGCTGCTGGCCACAGGGTTCAAACCCAGCCCTGGCTTGCCAAAACAACAGTGACAATTACAACAAAACAATAGCCAGGAGTCATGACAGGTGCCTGTAGTCCCAGCTACCTTGGAGGCTGAGGCAAGAGAATCACTTAAGCCCAAGAGTTTTGAGGTTGCAGTGAGATGTGATGCCATGGCACTCTACTGAGGGTAACATAGTGAGACTCTGTCTCAAAAAATAAAATAATTGACTAACCACGCTGGGCATGGTGGCTCTCACACTTGAGGAGGCAGGTGGATTGCCTGAGCTCTTCAGTTTAAGACAGGCCTGAGCAGGAGCAAGACCCCATCTCTAAAAATAGCCGGGCATTCTGGTGGGTTGCCTGTAGTCCCAGGTACTTGGGAGGCTGAGACAAGAGAATCGCTTAAGCCCAGGAGTTTGAGGTTGCTGTGAGCTGTGCCACCACGACACTCTACTGAGGGTGACAAAGTGAGACTTTGTGTCAATAAATAAATAAATAAAACAAAACCCCCCAAATAAATTAACCTTAGCTTACTGTAAGTTTTTAACTTCAAATGTTTTAATTCTTTAAAATGTTTTGACTCTTTTACAATAACACAGCCTTTTTTTTTTTTTTTTTTCAGACAGAGTCTCATTATGTTGCCCTTGGCAGAGTGCTGTTGTGTCACAGTTCACAGCAACCTCCAACTCTTGGGCTTAAGTGATTCTCTTGCCTCAGCCTCCCAAGTATCTGGGACTACAGGCACCTGCCACAACACCCGGCTGTTTTTTTGTTGCAGTTTAGTTGGCCCAGGCTGGGTTTGAACACACCACTCAGTGTATGTGGCTGGTGCCGTAACCACTGTGCTGCAGGTGCCAAGCCTACAATAACACAGCTTTAAAACACAAACGTGCTGTTGAAAAGATTTCATTCTTTTTTTTTGATGACACAGTCTCAAGCTGTCACCCTGTGTTGAGTCCTGTGATGTCACAGCTCACAGCAACCTCCAACTCTTGGGCTTACATGATTCTCTTGCCTCAGCCTCCCAAGTAACTGGAACCCCAGGCGCCCTCCACAATACCTGGCTATTTTTTTGTTGCAGTTGTTGTTTAGCCAGGGTCTGGTTCGAACCTGCCACCCTTGGTGCATGTGGCCAGTGCCGTAACCACTGTGTACGGGCGCCGAGCCTGCACTTCACTTTTCAAATTTAGTAATGTCTCTTGTAAATTATTCTGTTGGTTTATATAGTATCTTCCTTATATATTTATATACTTATATTTTTATATAAATATATATTTATAATTTATAAAATTTATGAAAATTATTTATAAAAATAATTTGTTTTTGTTATGTAATTTTAAAAGTTTGCATTTTTTTTTTTTTTTTTTTTTGAGACAGAGTTTTACTATCACCCTTGGTAGAGTGCTGTGGCATCACAACTCACAGCAACCTCCAACTCTTGGGGTTAAGTGATTCTCTTGCCTCAGCCTCCCAAGTAGCTGGGACTACAGTGCCCTCCACAACACCTGGCTATTTTTTGGTTGCAGTTGTTGTTGTTTAGCTGGCTCAGGCCGGGCTTGAACCTGCTAGCCTCAGTGTATGTGGCTGGTGCCCTACTCACTGAGCTATGGGTGCCGAGTCAGATTTTTTTTTTTTTTTTAAGTTTCTTTCTTCTTCATTCTCTTACATGCTAGTTTATATTGTTTAAAAATTTTATTTTTTCTTTGAGATAGTCTCATTTTGTCACCCTGTGTAGAGTGCCTTGGGCTCAAGTGATCTCTTGTCTCAGCCTCCTGAGTAACTGGCACTACTGATGCCTGCCACAATGCCCAGCTAGGTTTTAGAGATGGAGTCTTGCTCTTGTTCAGGTTGGTCTCAACATCAAGAGCTCAGGCAGTCCACCTGCCTTGGCCTACCAGAGTGCTAGGATTGTTAATGTGAGCAACCACACCTGGCTAAATTTTCTTTTTTTGTTACATGTGCATTGTTTACTCACATTCAGTGTGGCAACGTTTTGTATATTCAGCATGTCCCTGTCCCTATTTGTTTCTAATCTCAATTGCACATTGTTCGAAAGTGATGTCTTAGTTAGCATTTGATTCAATTGTTGTAAAAGAAATCTCAGTTATGTAGCTTATTTTTCTTTGGCTTACCAGTTCCTGGCTGTTTATCTCTGGACTACTTTCACATTAGTGGAGGGGACCCAGGCCTCCTCTGTGGTGGTGGTGGTTTATCACTTCTAGACTAATGAGTAGTATTAAGGAACTAGGAGAGGAGACAGTGAACCATCCATAGAAGACTAGGACCCAGAAGTAGGTACTTCACTTGTGTTCACACGGCATTGAATAGTTTAGTCTTAAGTGATCATGGACCTGTATTACCTGTTATAAGCTACTTAATTTCAATTGTTGGAAGATTGTGGGAGATGAATCAGTAGTAGGAAAAATAAAGTTTTGCCAAAGAACACTTTGAATTAAATATATAAGTTATTAAGTTAGTTTTGGCAAAGAACATGTTGAATTAAATATATGTTATTAAGTTAGTATAAGCCTGGCAAGAGGTTTACTTTCAAGTGCCATCTTTTTTCTCTCTTTTTGGAGACAGTCTTTTTGTGTTGGTCTGACCTAGAGTGCAGTGGCATCGTCATAGCTCACTGAAACCTTCCTTAATCTCCTATGTTCAAGGGATACGCGACTTCCTGAATAGTTGGGATTACAGACCTGTACCACCATGCCCAAGTTAATTTTTTTCTTTAAAATTTTTGGTTTATTAAGTGAGACACATAAGGATGTCCAGCTTATTCTTTGCCAACCTTCCTTAAAAAAAAAAATAAATAAATAAAATAAAAAAAAGAGACATGTAAGGAAGGAAATAGTTGATCTTTTTCTCATTTCTCCAGTCACCTACAAAAGCTGTATATAATGCCAGACATTGGAACCATCCAGATTCAGAAGAACTGCCTGGACCACCAGTACTAAAACCTCAGAGTGTCACAGTAAGTGAACTGTTCTTTTTATTTTGTGGTTAGTGAGTTTTAAAGTAGTTAAGCAGTTACTATCTTAATTCATAATTTGTAAATGTTTGACAAGTCTTTTTAGCAGTTTATCTTTCTTCACTAAAATTTAGTGTTTTTAGTTTAATTCATTGGAAAAGTGGGGATTGTGGATCAGATAGCAAAGGTTTCATTGCTGCCACATTAAAAACAAAAGCCTTAAAAAATTAGGCTTCTTTCCCCCCGTGAACAGTATTTCATGGAACTTTAGTTTTTAAGAGCAAATTAATTAGTCTTTGATGTTTGTATCATCTGTTAAGAGCTGTATTGTAAATTACATCCTACATGGAATCTTTAAGGGATTTATCAGTGCTTAATTTGCTTTCCAGAGATAAACCTCTTCTCACATTCCAATAATATATATATGTATTTATTTATTTTTTTTTTTGAGAGAGAGTCTCACTATGTCACCCTGGGTAGAGTGCTTGGCATCACAGCTCACAGCAACCTCAATCTCTTGGACTTAAGTGATTTTCTTGCTTTAGCCTCCCAAGTAGTTGGGACTATAGGAGCCTGCCACAACGCTGGGCTATTTTTTTTGTTGCAGTTGTCATTATTCTTTAGCAGACTGGGGCTGGGGTCAAGCCCTTCTGCCTCAGTGTGTGTGGCTGGCGCCCTACTCACTGAGCTACAGGCGCCGAGCCCCAAGAATACGTTTCAGTCTAAAACGTTTGAAAAACGTTTTTAGCAAATAATTTTCTCTAGAAGGATTGGTAGTATCTTACATTAATACTTGTAGGTTAACTGTAAAGCTTCAGTAATCTGGAGCTGTCAAAGAAAGGAGTTCTTTGTAACAACAACAAAAAATTAAGGGCATTTTAAAATACAACATACAGTTAATTCCCAGTCTTATTAAATTGATTATATTAAACTCCTTTTGAGTGTGTAAAATCATTATTGTGTAATTATATACCATGAGTTGCCAGAGGTTCCCAACCTAAGGCTTATGGGCTGCTTGCTGCTATTTTGAGGCTGGTTTTGCTTATCTGTGGTGTTAGATATTGTGAAAAGTGTGGTTGGACCTTCTGTGCCCCCTCAACTTTGTTAGTGCTTCCATTTAATGTGTGGCCCAAAGCAACTCTTATTCTTCCAATTTGTGGCAGAGAAGAAGAAAGGACTTCTTCGTCTGGACTGCATGACATGCTCTTGTTACAGTTGTTTGTGCCCTAAACTACTTTATACTCCTGTGCTGTTAAATTCTTTTGTTGATCTGTTGTGGGGCCCTTCCCCCCAAGGATCTTGCTCTCTTGCCAGGGCTAGAGTACAGTGGTGTCACTGTAACCTCAAACTCTCTCAGGCTCAAGCCATCCTCCTGCCTCTGCCTCCTAAGCAGCTGGGACTATAGGCATGCAAAACACGAAGCCCAACTGATTTTTTTCTTTTTCTTTCCTTCCTTCCTTCCTTCCTTCCTTCCTTCCTTCCTTCCTTCCTTCCTTCCTTCCTTCCTTCCTTCCTTCCTTCCTTTTTTAAAAAAAAAAACAAGGTCTTGCCATGATGCTCAGGCTATTTTCAAATATCTGGCCTCCAGCAATCCTTCTGCTTCTATTACAGTTTTACTGTTCATTCATAGCTGCTTATAAAAGCTATTTATGTTTGCAGTTGTGGTTCTTTAGTCTTTCGAATGGTACTGGAGACAAATGACAAATTGTGTGAAATATAATTTTGAAGACAACCAGGAGAAATTTCTGAGTGGTTCTTTTTTGTGTGTGTGTGTCTAAAACGTATGTCTGTCCTATTAATACATGGAGTTTTAAAGTATCCTTGAAGACCTTTCAGAGGCCTTTCTCCCCTCCACCTTTAATAAAGCTTTATTTACTTTTTTAAAAGCTAAATTTACTAATAGACAAAAGCTTCCTATTTTTATATTTTTATTTAGAATGACTAATTTAATGCCTTTATTAATAGGTGAGGCTATCTTCAAAGGAACCAAATCAAAAAGATGATGGCGTTTTTAAGGCTCCTGCACCACCATCCAAAGTGATAAAAACTGTGACAATACCTACTCAGCCGTACCACGATATAGTTACTGCACTGAAATGCAGAAGAGAAGACAAAGAAGTAAGCCATATACAGTTCTAGTGCATGTGGATAGATTTTTTTTTAATGTAACATTCAGTTTTTGTTTGTTTATTTTGTTTTGGGGAGACGAAGTCTCACTCTATTTTCCAAGCTAGAGTTTGTGGCCTCAGCCTAGCTAACAGCAACCTCAAATTCCTGGCTTCAGGTGGTCCTTCTGCCTTACTAGCATCTGGTGTAGCTGGGATTACAGGTGTCTGCCACAATGCCCAACTAATTTTTCTGTTTTTAGTAGAGAAAGGGTCTTATTCTTGCTCAGTCTGGTCTCCAGCTCCTGAGCTCAAGAGATCCTCCTGCCTTGGCGTCCTAGACTGCTAGGATTACAAGCGTGAGCTTCCTTGCCTGGCCCAACATTTAGTCTTTTAATGTCTGGAACAAGTATCAGTACACTGATACTCAACAATTTTGAATCACAAACTCCCTATCTCTGTCATTGTTTTTATATTATTTTTTTTGTTGTTGCTATCCCTTGAAGTATTTTATATACTTTATGGTACAATAAGCCCTAGAGATTTAAAAATGCTATTTGAATGTTAGAAAAGAGATGGACTTATTATTTTTTTTTCCTGGCAGTTATATACTGTTGTTCAGCATGTGAAGCACTTCAATGATGTGGTGGAATTTGGTGAAAATCAAGAGTTCACTGATGACATTGAGTATTTGTTAAGTGGCTTAAAGAGTACTCAGCCCTTAAACACACGTTGCCTTAGGTAAGACCTTATTTTTATTTAATTATATGTATGCTGTACATTATTAACTTTTTTTCAACTAGGTAAAGCTAAACATTTTTCTTTTTTTTTTCTTTCTTTTTTTTTTTTAATAGAGACAGAGTCTCACTTTATGGCCCTTTGGTAGAGTGCTGTGGCATCACACAGCTCACAGCAACCTCCAGCTCCTGGGCTTAAGTGATTCTCTTGCCTCAGCCTCCTGAGTAGCTGGGACTACAGGCGCCCGCCACAACGCCCAGCTATTTTTTTTTGTTGTTGTTGCAGTTTGGCCAGGGCTGGGTTTGAACGCACCACCCTCGGCATATGGGGCTGGCGCCCTACTGACTGAGCCACAGGCGCTGCCCAGCTAAACATTTTTCATTTTGTTAACATGGATGTAGTAGGTAGCCAGTGATAAGTTAAAATGTGACCAGTTTTCTTCATAAAGGATTTGATTCTATGTGATGGACGGAAAGAGTAATCATAGCCTTTTTATAATAGTAATAGTACAGGGTTCGGTTTCAAGATGCTTAAAAGAAAAAGTAGTATGCTAAAGAATCTCAGTTCTTTTATAGTTCATAATTTCATACATTCAAACGATAGATTAATTCAAGCATGTTGGGATACAAGTTCTTTTTTTTTTTTGTATTACAATGGATTGATTGATTAATCTGAACAGTTCTGTTGGAGTATATCTAATCAAATATAATTATTTATAATTTTTATGTATCAGAAGCATGAAAGGTAGCTAAGAGTTTATGCCTTTAATGGTTGTATTAATCTAAGGATGTATTAATGACAATCATGTATTTGTATTTTTAAATATAGTATATAGAATCACATACTAGGCATCAGCATATTTTTATGTGGTTTGCCCATAGTTTTTATATTATAATTTGTACGAACAATGCTTTGCTTGCTTGGGATTACAAAAATTAATGTTCTAGCTATTTTCGGTTCTTCTAACTTAGATTCCTTTTCTTCTAGTGTTATTAGCTTGGCTACTAAGTGTGCCATGCCCAGTTTCCGAATGCACCTGCGAGCACATGGAATGGTAGCAATGGTCTTTAAAACCTTGGATGATTCTCAGCACCACCAGGTATTTTTAAGTTTCTGAGATTGAGAAATTCTATCAAAAATCCTAGTCTATGTAGGATTTTGCCTTTGCTGAATATTCTATAAATATATACTCATTATAGATTGGGTTCATTTAATTTGCCAAATTATGTAGAATTTAATGCTACCAGTTTTTGTTGAGCAAGTTATTTGTTTTCTTATGACAACTTTTTTCCCTAAATTTGTTAATTTATACTATTGAAATTTTATTTATTTATCATAGTTAACATACCATACTGGATATTTGATTCTTTTTTAAATTTTTTATTATTTTTATTTATTTTTTGAGTCTCACTATGTCGCCCCCTACAGAATGCTGTGGCATCACAGCTCACAGCAACCTCAAACTTTTGGGCTTAAGTGATTTTCTTGCTTCAGCCTCCTGAGTAGCTGGGACTATAGGTGTCTGCCACAACACCTGGCTTATTTTTGGTTGTAGTTGTCATTGTTGTTTGGCAGGCCCAGGCTGGGTTGGAACCCACCAGCTTCGGTGTATGTGGCTGATGTCCTAGCCATTGAGCTACAATGCCGAGCCTGGATATTTGATTCTTATAGCATAATTCCCTCTAATCAGAAAGTACTGAGAAGGATCTTTTAACATATTATTGGTAATAGTGTGGGAAGAAACTGGTTCTGAAATATAGCCATAATTTTTAAAAAACAATTTGTTTGGGACAGCACCTGTGGCTCAAAGGAGTAGGGTGCCAGCCCCATATGCTGGAAGTGGCAGGTTCAAACCCAACTCCGGCCAAAAACTGCCCCCCCATTTGTTTGATGCTGAATCTGGTCTCCTTGTAGAAAGAATGTAAATTCTGTTTTCCTCACCTTTAACACTATAAAATATAATATTGTTATATTTTAATAATAAAGCATACATAACGAAAGTTAGGCTTGACATTGTCTAAAATTAGGAGAAAGAAATCATTGCCAATAATCATTATCAATAATGGTGTTTTGAGATATCCTTACTCTATTTTTGCTCAGAGAAATTATGCTGTAAATATGAGTTAGGTGACATAGAAGTCATATAATACTGAGTCTTCTGAAAGTAATGTCCTTAACTCTCAGTGAGCATAACTTGGTTACCATGTTGTAGCAGATACAGAATAACAAGGGAGAAGAGGTGAAAAGAACTAGTTTGCTTTGTTACACAGTAAAGAGTGGACGAAGGCATTACTGTGTTCCTTTGGATGCCTGGTAGTCTTTACTGTGGTATCCTAATTTCCAAAACTAATTTGCTATGTAAACAATTAACCAGACACCTTGTCGGAAGTTTCTCTACTTTGGGGGATTTAAAAGGTTAAATCTTCTGTTGTTAAATCTAATATTGTTTTCTGTTCATTGAAATAAGTACAGAAAATCTCATATGTTGGACTATTTCAAATGTAAGACCTTTTTATTAATATTTTTCTGAAGGTACTTCAGTACTTGCAGATCGAAGTACCTATTATAAGAGTATGATAACCACTTGATATGAGTGATTTTGAAAACACATTTTACTGATTATTTTTTTTAAGCGACTTGGTTCAACTAGATTTGATTGGTTTATTTAAAGAAATGAATGCAAATAATGTTTATTTCAGCATCCTAGGTTTATATACTGATGCAAATATATGCTCAGTTTTGATGCAGATTTTAAAAACAAACTTAGGTTATTGGTTTAAAACTGAAATTTGACTACTATATCATAAAAAATAAACAATGAAGTATTTGATTGCAGTGTTTATATTATATATAAGCTTATGTATATTTTTAGAGAGAGTATGAGTGTGAGTTGAAAAACATGTGCTATAAATTCCTTGTTTAGCACAGAATGGCTCAAGAAACATGTGAGTAAGCTTATACTCCAGGTTTGGGGCATTCTTGTAGGTAAGGACCATCCATAGAAAGGAACATTTTAACCAGTACCTTAAAATTTGTTTATCCATCAGTCAATCTTGTTTTCCTAGAATACTTTAAGAGGACCTTTGACTAGCAAGTTTTTACAGTTTCCAATATGGTCAGGCCTAGCAGTTTTAGGTGTTTTAACTTGTAAATCCAAATTGGTAACAACCTTATTTCCTGAGATTGTTAGTAAGTGCTTACATGAACTTTTTTCCCTTTTTTTTTTTTTTGTCTTTCGAAGAATCTTTCCCTCTGTACAGCTGCCCTTATGTACATACTGAGTAGAGATCGCTTGAACATGGATCTTGATAGAGCTAGCTTAGATCTAATGATTCGACTTTTAGAACTGGAACAAGATGCTTCATCAGCTAAGCTACTGAATGAAAAAGACATGAACAAAATTAAAGAAAAAATCCGAAGACTCTGCGAAACTGTACACAACAAACATCTTGATCTAGAAAATATAACGGTAGGTTTCCTTCTTCCTTCCATTGCAAGATGAAATTACTTTTAGCAAGTCTTTGATTTATCACAGCAGCTGTGTGACTTGAGATAAATTGTTTAACTTTTCCTAGATTTGCTTAACAATTGGGCAGACTCTTGTAAGGTGTATTTGTGAAGATATTTTCATTCCCTATCTGAAATCCCTAAACTAGCTCATCTGTATTTAGGTTTTTTGTCAATAAATGTGAAAATTTCTATTACATTTTGCCTAATCTTTTTTCTCTCTATTTTTTAAATTTTAAAATGTAGAAAGTGTATTAAGGCTGTTAGGAATTTGAATTCGTCTTCTTTTTTTTTTTTTTTTTGCAGTTTGTGGCCAGGGGCCAGGGCCAGGTTTGATCCTGCCACCTCTGGTATATGGGACCGGCGGCCTACTCCTTTGAGCCACAGGTGTTGCCTGTTTTTTTTTTTTTTTTTTTTTTAAATTGAGACAGTCTCAAGCTGTAGCCCTGTGTGGAATACCATGGTGACATCCATACCTTACAGCAACCTCCAACTCTTGGACTCAAGCAATCTTCTTGCCTCCGTTTTTTGTACTTTTAGTAGAGAAGGGGTCTCGTTCTGGCTCAGGCTGGTCTGGAACTCATGAGCTCAAGCAATTCACCTGTCTCGGCCTCCTGGAGTGCTAGGATTATAGGTGTGAGCCACCACCCCTGGTTAAGAATTTAAATTCTTATTCTCTGGTTTTCAGAAATAAAAATCCTAAAGGATTTGCCAGGGTCATACATTTTCAATGAGTAAGCATTTATTTATTCTAGAGTATCTCATGGTATCTGATTAACTGCTTCAGGGGACCTGGAAAAAACCCCAAAATTTCAGAAGGAACATTCCTAGTTACCTTTCCTGGGTGCAGTGTCCATCCTAATAGAGACTTGGCCAGTGGCTACCCTTAGGCTCAACACAACTCCCCATGTTTAAGGTGGCTGTGCTGCTTGTGCTTGATTTTAGTTCTACTTTTCTTCTGGCCCTTTTTTTTTTCTTTTGAGACACAATCTTACTGTGTCACCCTCAGTAGAGTGCTGTGGTGTCACAGTTCATAGCAACATCAAATTCTTGGAGTTAAAGGATTCTCTTGTCTCAGCCTCCCCGTTAGCTGGGACCACAGGCACCGCCACAATGCCTGGCTATTTTTTGTTCCAGTTGTCATTGATGTTTAGCAGGCCTGAGCTGAGTTCTAAGCAGCTAGCCCCAGTGTATGTGGCCAGTGCCCTAACCACTGAGCTATAGGTACCTAGCCTCTTATGGCCTTTTAACTTGGGGAAACAATAGTATTCCATTGGTTACTACTAGGTTTGAAAAAATAAGTATCATAGCTTGTTTTTCAGACATACCCCAAAATAAAATTGTGTAAACTTTTTTTTTTCTATTGCCTGCTTAAGAGTGCAGCATTTGCTGCAAAAATTGGTAGACTACTTTGTGCTAGCCAGGTATGATTAAAGGCCATTGCTCTATTAGAGTTAGTAATGGATTCCAGTAAATGAGAAGTGGGGAGAGCAAGTTAACTTTAAAAGGCATGATACAAGCTTGGTGCCTGTGGCTCAAGCGGCTAAGGTGCCAGGCATATCATACATCTGAGCTGGTGGGTTTGAATCCAGCCTGGGCCCTCCAAATAACAATGACGATTACAACGAAAAAATAGCCCGGTGTTGTGGTGGGTGCCTGTAGTCCCAGCTACTTGGGAGGTGGAGCCAGGAGAATTGCTTGAGCCCAGGAGTTGGAAGTTGCTGTGAGCTATGATGCTACAGCACTCTACCCAGGGTGACGGCTTGAGGCTCTGTCTCAAAAAAAAAAAAAAAAAGGCACTATATAAAGCTGACATATATGTAGTACTTTTCACTTTATGAAATTGAGAGAAATAGCTATTGTGCTTAGATGACACATTAGTGATTGCTCCTACCTTTAAAAACATATTTGTGATTTTTATTTACTTTAAATGTTTTTATGATGTCTACTTTTTTTTATGCTATAAAAGAATAAATCTGAGCCTATAATTTTTATTTGCTGCGTAATTGAATGAATGTACTTCTATTTTTTATCTCTTGTATTGTTCAACATTGAGTTTCATTTCAGGTATTCACTGTTAATGAAAGTGCTGATCACCTGGATCATTGAATTTGCCCTCTGTTTTGTTGAATTTATTAGGATGGTAATTACCAGTATAAAGACTTAACCTACGCTGTGTCAGTTTGTTGTACGATTAAAACCAGAGCACCCTAGCACTGTGGGAGGCTCAGGCAGGAGGATTGCTTGAGCTTGGGAGTTCAAGACCAGCCTGAGCAAGAATGAGACTCCATCTCTGCTAAAAATAGAAAAATTACCTGGACATGGTGGTTTACCTGTAGTTCCAGCTACTTGGGAGACCGAGGCAGGAGGATTGAGAGTTTGAGGTTTCAGTGAACTATGATGTTGTCATTGTTATATTAGTTGCTTAACTTATTCCTTGATGATACTGCTAATGTGTCATAGATAATTTAAAATGGTGATACACTCATGCGTCACTTAATGATAGGTGTATATTCTGAAAATGCATTGTTAGGTGATTTCATTGTTGTGTGATCATAGAAATATAGACTTCGATGGTATATCCTGGTATACACCTAGACTATATGGTGTAGTATCTGCAAACTTGTACAGTATGTTACTGTACTGAATACTATATGCAGTAACAGTGGTGGTAAGTATTTGTGTATTTAAACATAGAAATCAGTAAAATAGAGTATTAAAGATAAAAAATGATATACCTTATATGATAATTGCCACAAACGGAGCTTGGAGTACTGGATGCTGCTCCGGGTAAGTCAGTGGTGAGTGGCCTAGGACATTACTGTACACTATTGTAGACTACTGCTTACTTTATAGGCAAACACTATATATTCAGGGCTACACTGAAGTTAACATTTTTACTCTTGTAATAAACCTAACATATAACCATGTACAACTACACAAAAATATTTTTCTTATAACTTTATTATATAAGCTTTTTTTCTATTTTTAGAATTAATTATTTTTTAAACTTTTTAGTTAAAATTAGCTGAGGCCCATGTAGACTCAATTCCATCAACATCATTATCTTCATCTCCACATTTTGTTCCACTAGAGAGTCCTCAGGGGCAGTAACATAAATGGCACTGTCATCTTTTATTATACCTCCTGAAGGACCTGCCTGAGACTATTTTACAATGAACTTTTTTCCTTTTTTAAATAGGAGGAGTGTACTTTAACATTAACAATAAAAAGTACGGTATAGTAAATATATAAAGTAGTAATATACTAGTTTTTTACTATCCAGTATTAGATAATGTACATAATAGTATGTGCTGTACTCTCATATGACTGGCAGTGTGTTAGGTTTGTTTATCCCCATATCATCACAAACACACGAGTAATGCATTATGCTAGGACGTCAAAAGAATGCAGAAATTTTTCATCTGTTTTATAATTTTATTAGGATCATGTGGATATGAATTAGGTTTTCAGATAGAATTGAAATAACTGAGAGCTAATAATTGCGGAGTAATATTATCAGTGTTTGTGCTTTTACTCTGAGGACATTTCCAGTTTTCAAATAAAATGGTTAATAGGTTTTTTAAAATGCTGTCTTACACTGAATAAAGCCTAAAATATCAAAGGATCCTTTTTATGCCAATAGAAATAAACAATAAAATCTCTTTTGGCCTAAAAATGTATGCGTTTTTACTATGTTAATATCAAATTATTATCACTTTTCTTCTTAAACAATGTGTCATCGCGTTTTAGTTTTACTAGTAGAACTCATGTGATCCACCTGAACCAGTCTAATTAAATTACTCCTTGAGGGTCAGAATGAATATGTTTTTGAAGTATTGGATTTTAGTTTTGTATTTGCTATGTTGGATAGCAACTTAAAAAAAAAAATACACCAAAATTTTCTAAATCTGTAATACTAAGATTTTCCTTGATATCTATTTGTTGTATTTCTGAAAATTTAAATTATGTGCACTTTCAAATAGCTCAGGAGTACTTATTATAAACTAGCATCTTTTGAAGGGCAGAAGCTTTGGCAAGAACATGGGGTATTTTCAATCTTTGCTAAATTAAAGCATTTCTTTTTTTTATGCTGAAGTTTATTATGACAGGACCCAGTTTGCTCTTTGTTGGGAGGTAGCTGTATGCTTTAAAAAAGGAAAGCAATAAACTCAAAGGGAAAAAGCAAAACTTTAATCTGGTTGTAAATTTGAGTCGTTTGTGCTCCCTCCAGTGATGGTCCTAGAGCCTTACTTATATACAGTGGAACATCCGTAAATTGACCACCCAAAAAGAGACTGTAGCAAGCCTGTCAGTGTACAGAGGTGGTCAAAATAAGAAAGCAGGCCTCCTGCTTTCTGATCCATATATGTGGTGCATATGTCTGGTTATGAAAATTTAGTCAACTTGAGGTGATCAGCTCAGGAGATTCTACTGTATAATTTTGTCATTGTAGTCACATGATATCTAAGTTGCCAACCCTGCAGTCTATAAAGTTTAAGGCTGGTCACTTGGCAGTGCTAAAATGAACAAAGGATTTCTGTGCAGAGTAGATCAGCAAATACACCAAATAAGAAAAGACAACCTTGCAGGAAAATAAGAATAGTGAACAGCAGGGGTCTTGTAGTAGAAGAAATACAGTTAAATCTGTGGGAAAAAATTTCAGGTTTATTGTAGTCAGAAAAATTGAGGCAGTAAACTAACTTTTTGTACCCTTGAGCAAAAATTTAAAGTTGTAACTTGTGCTTTTCAAGATTTAGGGAAGTTACCACTGCCATACTTTGTTCCTCAGACAAGTATTAGATCTTTTGTGGTAAATTAATCCAGTTTATATAGGATTTATTTATTTATTTGTGAATGAGACATGTTGCTCTCTCACCTAAGCTGGAATATATTGGGGTGATCATATCTCACAACAGCCTTGAACTGCTAGACTTAAGAAATCCTCCCACCTCAGCCTTCTGAGTAGCCAGGACTGTAGGCACGTGCCACTATGCCTGGCTTTCTTTTTGCAGAGATGGGATCTTGCTTTGTTGCCTTGGTCTTTGGGCACATACAGTCCTCTTGCCTTGGCTTTGCAAAGTGCTGGGATTAGAGGCAAGAGCCCCTCTGTACCTGGTCCCAGTGTCTTGATTTACAGTTTAAATACATGTATGCTTGATTCAGCAGTCCCACACTTGAGTCTTTGTATTGTAGAAATAATAGTGCTTGTATATTTTATATTAACTGATAAATGGTAGACTACTTTTAATAACAAGTTTTCTCAATGAAACAAGCCATGTGGTTAAAAATCATTTGTTCAACTTAGACTATTTTGATAAAATTGGAAATTAGTTTTTTTGGCTTGTAACATTATTTTACTTATAATATTCTATTAAAAAACAAATATTGATAGCATACGGTATTTTTAAAGAAAATCTCAAGAATTGCCTTAGAATTATTACTAAGTAAATATTTGTTAATGATGCTTCTGATTTTTAGACTGGGCATTTAGCTATGGAGACATTATTATCTCTCACTTCCAAACGAGCAGGAGACTGGTTTAAAGAAGAACTCCGGCTTTTGGGTGGTCTCGATCATATTGTAGATAAAGGTATGATATGCACATGAATAACATTTTTATATATTATTTGAAGCCTGAAAAAAATACATAATTCAGAATAATTGTGTTGGGTTGAAAGGTCTAGTCTATTTTTTTAGTAGCATCCTATATAATAAATCTCTCACTTTTAAAGAAGAGGTCATTACCATTTTGGTATGGGGGGGTTATGGAAATAAATTATTTTTAATATATACAGTATGATACATTTCGAAATCTCACAATATGAAACCTAAAGTAATGTTCAGAGAGTTTCCATCAGATTCATATTATGTGTACAGATAGGTTTTAATGTAAGCTAAAGAGTAAGTAATGAGGTGATTAATACTAATGTCCCTTTTTTTTCACTTAGTTAAAGAATGTGTGGATCATTTAAGTAGACATGAGGATGAAGAGAAACTAGTAGCTTCCTTGTGGGGAGCAGAGAGATGTTTACGAGTTTTAGAGAGTGTAAGTATAAAAAAACCCAAAAAAGTGTAAGTATGAATCATTAAATTATTCAGACTTAATTATTATTGTATGTATGTGTGAGAGATAAAGCTAAGTATTTTATATAGGGTTCTGCCTTTGTTTTTTCAAGTTGAATTTATAGTGAATTCTTTGGATAATGAGTTATTAATGAATAAGTCAAGTAAATGAGTTTTGTATTTTAAACCTACATACATTATTGCTCCAAATGAAACATCAGGTTTGCTTATATGTGCCAAATTTTATTATTCTTTCCTTATTATGGCTTTCTCCTTAAATATATTATTTTGTTTGTAATAAACAGTAAGTAAATGCAGCTTGGTTTTTCTTTTCTTAGCTTTTATTTGAATCACATTTTTGGAGGCACAGCTTGTTATAATACTTTTGCTTTAGAGAATGATATTGTTGAACTGCATTAAGTATATTTTGTTCTTTTATGAATGACTTAACCCAGTTCAGTATAGATTAGAATTTATATTGACAGTGAATTTCAGGATGCATAGAATGTTGACCAGTTTGGATTAGCTAAAACATCTGTGGGGAAAATAATATTGGCCTAGATGAAATAAAAATTGTTCTTTATTTTAGGAGTGCTTTAGGTACACTGGGTAATGGATATTATTCTTTTGTAAAAATATATTCTAAATGAATCTACTTACGAATTTCAAAGTATTTGTTTAGTTGAGGAATGCTCTTTTCTGATGTTTAAAGTGTTTGGTAATTTATTTACAGTGAACCTAAAGTATAGAATATGTTAATTGTGGGCGGCATCTATAGCTCAGTGAGTAGGTGCTGGCCCCATATACTCCGAGTGGTGGGTTCAAACCCGGCCCCGGCCAAACTGCAACAACAACAACAAAAAATAACCAGGCGTTGTTGCGGGCGCTTGTGGTCCCAGCCACTCGGAGGCTGAGACAAGAGAATTGCCTAAGCCCAAGAGCTGGAGGTTGCTGTGAGCTGGGCTGTGACGCCATGGCACTCTACTGAGGGCAGCAGTGAGACTCCATCTCTTTAAAAAAAAAAAAAAAAAAGGAATGCGTTAATTATGAATGAGTAGTTATAATAGTGATTGATGCTGGCTCAGTGCCTGTAGCTCAAGGGGCTAAGACACCAGCCACATAAACCAGAGCTGGTGAGTTCGAATCCAGCCTGGGCCCGCCAAACAACAACTACAACAACCAAAAAATAGCCAAGTATCGTGGTGGGTGCCTGTAATCCCAGCTACTTGGGAGGCTGAGGCAAGAGAATTGCTTAAGCCCAAGAGTTGGAGCTTGCTGTGAGCTGTGATGCATGGCACTCTACTCAAGGTGACAGCTTGAGAGTCTGTCTCAAAAAAAAAAAAAAAAAAAAAATTGATTGATGCCTTAATTTTGTACTAAAGCACTAGCTCTCTTATTTTACAACCTGGAACACATGGATTGTGAAGTTATTCCATTGGATGGATCATACAAGGGCTGTTTTTTCCTCAACCTTTGTATCTTTTAGGGCAACAGAGAGAATGTGGTGTTCTGTCAATGAATGAAAGTTAGAGATTCTCACAATTATTTTATTCTTCTATTTTAGGTAACAGTGCATAATCCAGAGAATCAAAGCTACTTGATAGCATATAAAGATTCACAACTCATTGTTTCATCAGCTAAGTGAGTTTTTCTAAGATCTAGTGTTATTTATTTCAAACATTTGGATTGACCATAAAGGAAATAAAATTGTATTACTTTTCTTCATAAAATGCTTTGCTGAGTTCTGTGAATCAGAGTACATCATGGAGTACAGATTTTGTAAAGAGTACAGATTTTGGAACCAAAATAAGATAGAGCGTGGATTTCAGATTGATAACTTCAGCTGCTTAACTATGGACAAGCCACTTATTTGTTACAAATTCTTTACAGGGGTGTTAAAAATTGTATCTGATCCACTTAGGATTGTTTTAAATAAAATGACTTAATATATATGCATATATACATATATATATGAAGTTATATTTTAAGCTATATGTACATTAAATTTATGTATTTATAAAATATTTAAAAATTCTAAATGATCTTAAAAGTGTCTGTTGTATATTATGTATAGTATATATCAACTAAATTAGGTAATATGTAAAGCCTTAATCAATGGTTGGTATATAATAAACAATAAGCATTACTCCTTATTTTTGTTACAAATGGACTGTTTTAGCCTCCTTCTTCTGCCCTTTATTTAATAATGTGTTTTTCTAGAACTGTGTGTAGTTTCTCCCATTTCACATTCTTGTCTGCCCATCTTTCATCACAGTTAGGCTAATGTTATCACCTCAGTGCATGTGAAATTCCCAAGTATGTCTCCAGTCCTGATTCTGGCTTATTACAGCAGCCTCTTCTTGATACCTCTGTTCTGGTTTTTTTATTTCTGCCCTACTTCTCTGGCCTTTAGCCCAATAGCACAATACCAGGTGGAGTTAACTTTCTCCAAATCTATACTTTGAAAAAATAATCTTTGATTATAATAATCTCCGTGATTCCTTCTTATCTTTGGATATATGTGCAATTTTCTTAGGAAGTGGGTCTTATGAAAGACCCACTGCAGCCTGAATCTATTTTATCTATTTTTATAACCTCTTTTATTTTAGAAAATTTCAACAATAGACAAGAAAGTAGACAAAATAATATCATGAGTATACTTTACTCAGCTTAATTGTGAATTATAGCCAGTTTTATTTCCATCTGTAACCCCTTGCAGTATTATTTTGAAGCAAACCCAGATATTATCATTTCATCTGTAAGTATTTTAATATATGGTTTTAAAGAAAGGCACTCACATGGTATAAATTATTAATTGCTTAGTATAATAGTTTTAGTCTATTTAAATTTCTAGTAATCTTAAATTATCAGTAGTCTCAATCTTTACAATAGATTTTCTTAATCTGTTGTAGATTTCTTCATCTCTTTTTTTCTCTAGTGTTTTCAAATTATACATACATACATATATATATATTTAAATTAAGACAGTCTCTTTGTCACCCTTAGTAGAGTGCTGTGGAATCATAGTTCACAGCAACCTCAAACTCTTGGGCTCAAGAAATCTTGTTGCCTCTGCCTCCCAAGTAGCTGGGACTATAGATGCCCACCACAATACCTGGCTAATTTTTAGAGACAGAGTCTTGCTCAGGCTGGTCTGTAACATGTGAGCTCAGGCAATCCATCCGCCTTGGCCTCCCAGAGTGCTTAGGGTTCCAGGCATGACTCACTATGCCTCGCCCATTTATATATTTTATATTACATCTTAGTACTCTTAATGCATACATTCCAGTTGTCATTAACATATTTTACTTATCCTTATCAAAAAGTATTCTTACAAGTTAAATCTGTTTCTGATTTTTATTTATTCACATTTGTCAATTAAAAATAAAATGACAAATGTGAATTTGTCTGATTTTAAAAAGTCTCTTTCTTATATTTTATAAACCCTGACAAGTGGCTTATAAAAGGAGATGTTTAATATGACAGGTTTTAGGGCTTTCATTGTGGTTAGGAAATTCAGGTCAAATATATTGGAAGTGGCAGGAGAGGTCAGAATTGGATCTGTGAAAGAGCTTCATCTAGCTTTTTGAGCTTTTCCGTAGAACCACAATTGATGCAGGGATACAATATTGATAGATTAAATAGTATTTGTTGAACCTCTCCCTGCCTTCAAAGCCACAGTTTAGCTCAGTATTAAAGACAGTTTAGTTACCGATAACACCATGGTAATTCTGGCCAACATGTTCAAACATCAGAATGATTTTAGGTTAGACATGAGGAACAAATTATATTTTACTTTACTTTACTTTACTTTACTTTACTTATTTTATTTTATTTTATTTATTTTATTTATTTTATTTATTTTATTTTATTTTTTTATTTTATTTATTTTTGAGACAGAGTCTCAAGCTGTCACCCTGAGTAGACTGCTATGGCATCATAGCTCAGAGCAACCTCCAACTCTTGGGCTCAAGCTATCCTCTTGCCTTAGTTTTTTCTACTTTTAGTAGAGATGGGGGTCTCGCTTTGGCTCAGGCTGGTCTTGAACTTGTGAGCTCAAGCAATCTACCCACCTCAGCCTCCCAGAGTGCTAGGATTGCAGGCATGAGCCACTATGCCTAGCTGGAACAAATTATTTTAGTTAGGAACCTTACAAAAGAATTTCTTTTGGTATGGTTTTCCTTAAGGATATTGTATGGCGTATAATACATGAAGAATCAACTGGCTTAGCTTAATTAATCTATATGAGACTTTAAAAGTAAATTAATGAACTTACTGATTTAAAGAGAATCTTTAGAAATACTAGACTTGTTTAAGGATTATATTTCTTTGGTTCTTTGGGGGTATCTTTATAATCCTTAGATGTGGGGATGTGGGGGGAGCTGTGGTGGTGGGAGAAACTTAGAAAATTTCTTCCACTCTTCAATCAAGTATTGGTTGAAAAGGTGTGCAGCCAAAACTGTAACCAAAGGAGGCATTATGCTTCCAGAAAAATCTCAAGGAAAAATATGGCAAATAGTAGTGGCTGTTGGATCAGGCTCAAAAGGAAGGGGTGGAGAGGTTCAACCAGTTAATGTGAAATTTGGAGCTAAAGTTTTTCTCCCACAATACGAGGGTACCAAAGTAGTTCTAGATGACAAGGATTATTTCTTATTTGGAGATGGTGACATTCTTGGAAAGTATGTAGAGTGAAATAAATCACTACCAATGACATTGCATTGACATGAAGCTGCCCATTCCACTGAAGTTTTGAAATCTTGCATCTTGTAAATAATTTCCATATCTTTCTTTATAATAAATTGATGTTTAAATTGTTGGAAAAAAAATAAAATCTTTAGATGCAGCTCTGTATTCTCTTGAATGGCTGTCAGGGGAACTTGCCAGTTTGAAAGACTTACAATGATTTGCTTTAAAGCATATGAGGTATTTAGTGCTTTTTTTACAAGGTTATTTACTATGTAATATTAATATATGTAACAATTGTTACCTGCCAAGAATTTGCTTTCTAAATGAGAACTGTCTAAATGAGAGTCAGAAATGTCTAGCATTAGCTCTTAAAGGTTTACCTGTTTGGGGAAGGGTTCTGGTCTGTCCATGTATTGGAGAGATCAGTAAAATGTAAAATGGGGACAACTCCTGGAAAATAATTTACTAGTAATAGATATAGTTAATACAGACACAGATTTCTGCTATGTATTTTTAATTTTTCTTTTTCTTTTTTTTTTTTTTTCTTTATTTTTTATTGTTGGGGATTCATTGAGGGCATAATAAACCAGGTTACACTGATTGCATTTTTTAGGTAAAGTCCCTCTTACAGTCATGTCTTGCGCCCAAAAGGTGTGGCACACACCAAAGCCCCACTCCCCTCCCTCCTTCCCTCTGTTTGCTCTTCCTTTCTGATTTCATTTTTTTTTTTTTTTTTAAGCAGGAACTCAACTTTATTGCGTCAAGCAGCCGCTTATATAGAGCGTGGGGAAGGGGCGGGGAAAGAAGGCGGGGGATGAGGTGCGTGACAGGGTTGGGCCAATGTCATGGTACCATGTTGGCTGTA